>PVJI01002732.1:37080-138853 GCA_004026765.1 Micronycteris hirsuta | reverse complement strand
CTTCTCGGGAAATACCCACTAAATTATTTAGGGTTAATGGCATATAATGAATACGTGCTTAAATGACTCAGAAATACAACTTACGTTGCCAGATAAATGGATAGAGAGAGATGCAGAGATACACAGACCGATTCAGAGAACAAATCATGAGAGTGGTGTAATGAGACGTCCAATCTTTTGGCATCTCTGAGCCACACTGGAAGAAGGGCTGTCTTGGGCACATATTAAATAAATAAACACTAATGAAAACTGATGAGCAAAAAAAAGGTTTTAAGTAAATTTATGACTCTGTTGGCTGTATTCATAGCCATCCTGGGCCGCATGCAGCCTGCTGGCCACAGACTGGACACTCCTGGACTGTAGCAATATGCAAATCTGAGAAAGTGTATACAGATACTCTTCATACTTATTTTTGCATTTTTTAAAATTTAAAAGTACTCCAAATAAAATTTTGAAATGATAAAAAGATAAATATAAAAGAGTGAAGGGGGTTAAAAATCTTTCCTTTGAACCATCCTATCAAAGTAGATTTTCCTATTATTTGCTGTTGCTTCACCTGCTAGTTCCTTTTGTAATAGTCAAATGATTTGAATTACATATTTACTCAGTATTTGCTAATTTTCTGTCTTCCTATGAAACAATCCCTTAGCAAAAGGAATAATGCTTGTTATTGTAAATTCCCGCCCCAGCATCTCGTCTAGTGGGTGGGTACAAGGCGGGCACTGAACAAATTATCTGTTGATTAGATGGGGAAAAACTATTGATTTTTATTAATAAGACATTACTTAATGTCTAGGTGCTTTCAACTTTATCTTGCCTCTAGTTTTTCATAATGGGACATGTGATACATTTACATGGGGGTTTGAATGAGATAGAGAATGCGTAATTTAATTTGCTTTTATTCTATGAAGTACTATGAAGAGTATTAATAGATTATTATTAAAAGAATGTGATATCTACATAAAGGGCTTAAAATTTAATTAAGAATAAAGCGGATTTTAAAAAATTTGTCAAGATCTATGTCATTCAAAACTTTGGCCTGAAGATTATACAATATTTAGTAATGTCAATGAATGAAAATTCTGAAGTAAAAAAAACTTTTGTAAATACTTCTGGCTTAGTATCTGTATCTACATATGTGGATTTTGGAGCACAGTCACATAATGAATCAATTATAAAGCTAAGAACCTGGAAATCCTCATTTTTAGAATAAATATTTCAATTATGACAGGTCTTTAAACATTTAAGTACAATAGCAAATTTGGAACTTTGGAAAGAGAAGCCATTGAAAAATATCACACTAACTAAGCTATATTAATAATGATTTCACCTAATTAGTAGTGATTTTATTATGTAGTTACTTTTGATTATTCATCAATTATTTTTGTCCTTTAAGTATTACAAAATATCCAGGAATATATGCAATATATTTTGTAGTGGTTTTATTTAGTAAAAAAAATAAAAAATATAATCACTTAGTTCTGATATATACAAAAAAGTGTAAGAAAGAGTTGTAAAGTATAAAATAGCCAATATTTTAAATATTAAAACTAATTTAGAGGAAACATAATGTAAGTTGTTTTTAACTTTTAGTTTGACAGAAAACCAACTAGTTGAGCAAAACTGTCAAAAACAATCATTTAGCTTTGCTGATTTCACCAGAGTGGGCTCCTTTGATATGAAGTGTTGACAGTTAAAGTGGTGACCTTGGTGGCAAGTGAAGAGTGATGGACAGCACCTCTGCTAGTCTGAGGTTACACTCCTGTTTGAAACAAACAATGGACTAGTGAATAGCCAGAGACTTAACAGGGGATTTCAGGATATAAAACACTCATGGAAGGCTCCCATGTTTAAAATTACAGCATCAATGCACAATATGAAAATAAAAGTAAAAAAAAAAATTACATATACAACACTAGCAAAAAATAATAAAATAGAAAGAAATTTAACAAAAGAAATTCAAGATTTATAAATTGAGAACTATAAAACATTGTTGAAAAAATTAAGAACTTCGTGAGGACCTCAACAGCATAAAAAAGATCCAGTCAGAAACCAAGGATTCGCTAACTGAAATAAAGAACAATTTACAGGAAAATAACAGTAGAGTGGATGAAGCCAAGAACCAAATTAGTGATATGCACAATAAGGCAACAAACAACAACCAATCAGAACAAGAAGAAAAAAGAATAAAAAAAAAAGAGGATAGTATTAGCAGCCTCTGGGACAACTTCAAGAGATCCAACATTTACATTATACGGGTTCCAGGAGGAGAGAAACAGCAAGAAATTGGAAATCTATTTGAAAAAAATAATGAAAGACAACTTCCTTAATTTGGTGAGGGAAATAAACATGCAAGTCCAGGAAGCACAGAGAGTCCCAAACAAGATGGACACAAAGAGGTCCACACCAAGGCACATCATAATTAAAACGCCAAAGGTTAAAGATAAAGAGAGAATCTTAAAAGCAGCAAAAGTAGTTACGTACAAGAGAGTTCCCATAAGACTGTCAGCTGATTTCTCAAAATGAACTCTGCAGGCTAAAAGGGATTGGCAAGAAACATTCAAAGTCATGAAAAGCAGGGACCTACAGCCAAGATTGCTCTACCCAGCAAAGCTAACATTTAGAATAGAAGGGCATATAAAGGGCTTCCCAAGCAAGAAAAAGCGAAAGGAGTTCATCATCACCAAACCATTATTATATGATATGTTAAAGGGACTTATTTAAGAAAAAGAAGATGATCAAAACTATGAATAATAAAATGGCAAAAATACATATCTATCAACAATTGAATCTAAAAAACAAACTAAGCAAACAAGAAGAACAAAGACAGAATCATGGATACAGAGAGCATTTTGATGGTTGCTAGATGGGAGGAGGGGTGGAGGGGAATGGGTGAAGACATGAGGGGATTAAGAAATACAAATAGGTAGTCACAGAAGAGTCATGGGGATGTAAAGTACAGCATAGGAAATGGAGTAGCCAAAGAACTTACACACAGGACCCATGGGCATGAACAATGGTACAGGGATTGCCTGAGGGAGTGGGGGATGCTGGGTGAAGGGGATAAAAGGGGGGAAAAATCAGGACAACTATAACTACATAATCAAATAAAATATAATTTTAAAAAATAAATAAAAGTCAGTGAAAATGTAGAAAAAATAAAAATTAAAAAAAGAAACTTCAAATAATTTGAAATTCATTATTCATGGATGGGAAGATTCAATATTGATATGATTTCAAATCTTCCTAAATTAACTATAGATTCATCATAATCCAATCAAAATCCAGAAATCCTTTCTGTAGAAATTGACAAGCTAAAACTGATATAAAAATGCAAAGGACCTAGAATAATAAAAAACAATTTTGAAAAAGAAGAATTAATTTAGAGGACTTACATTACTTGATTTCAAATCCCACCACAAAACTGTAATAAATAAGATAGTGCACTATTGGTATAATGATATACATAAAGAATAAATCACTGAAACAAAATTGATAGTTCAGAAATACACTCTTGCATTTATGGTCAATCAATTTTTCATAAGAGTGATACAAAATCAATTCAATGGGAAAACAATAGTCTTAAAAAATGGTGCTGGAACAATTGGAAATACATTTGCAAATAATAAAGTAAATTAAAATAAAATTCAAACCCCATTCATACCATACATAAAAATTAAATCAAAATGGACTGAAATACAAGAACTTAAAACTATTAAACTTTTAGAAACAATATATAAGAAAATCTTTCTGATCTTGGGTTAGGCAAGGTGTTCTTATACATGACAATAGATACACATGGCACCAAAGAAACACTAATGAATTGAACTTCTTTAAAATTAAAAACTTTTGTTCTTCCAAAGACACTATAAGAAATTGAAAAGACAAGCTAAAGATTGGGAGAAGCATTTGAAAACTACATATCTGATAAAAAGACTTGTACCTTGATTATGTAAAAATAAATTATACAACTCAATAATTTAAAAAAAAACTTAAAAATGAGCGAAAGACTTGAGAAGATAGTTCACCAAATAAAATATATTACTGGCTAATAAGAACACGGTGTATGTTCAACATTAGTTGTTAGGAGAATACAAATGAAAACCATGATGACATATGACAACACACACACCAAAATGACTATAATTAAAAGACATACAACACTAAGTGCTGACAAAGATGCGAGGAAACTGGAACCTCATGCATGCTAGTGGCAAACAGTTTTGCATTTTCTGAAAAACTTAACCATAAACTTATATAAAGAACAAATCCATTCCTAGAAATCTACCCAAAAGAAATGAAAACTTACATCCACACAAAGAGTTCCAGTGAATATTCCTAGCAGTCCTTTGATCGTAGTCAAAAGCTGGAAAGAATTCAAATGTCTATTAACTGGTCAATGAATAAACAAAATGTGGTATATCCATAAAATAAAATACTACCTAGCAGAAAAATGGGGTCAAGTACTTGATCCCACTGGAATTGACTTGAAATAGACTTTTGAGAATTTATGGAAAATGATGGAAATGTTCTAAAATTAGGTGATTGCTATGGTTGCAAAACTTAGTGGCTCTAGACCTCTTTCAATTCTACAAATCTTTGATTTCATTATACTTTATGGTCTTCCACAGGTAAAATGAATATTTGAAATTTGGAATGTTTGATACTGATTTTTAGGCCATATTTTTGTGTGTGTGAAATTTTGAGACTTTGTTTTCAACTTTCTGAATTTTATGATCATATTGACTCATGTAGAATTTCTGATCAAGATGACGGCAGAAGTATAGTACTTATAATTACAACTCAACTACAGAACAACCATCATTCAGAACCCCCTGGAATCTAGCTGAATGGAAACCCTACAACTAAGAATATAAAGAAGAAGGCACATAGAGACTGGAAGGAGGGGTGGAGACACAGGAAAATTGGGGGGGACACTGTGGTTGCAAAGGTCCCCCTTGAGGAGCAAGGGTCCCAGCCCCACACAAAGCCCCCCAGCCCAGGGTTGTATTGCCATAAAGAAAATTCCCCATAACTTCTAGCTATAAAAACTGATGGGGATTGAGCCTGAGAAAGACAGAGGGTTTCTGGAGTCCCGGGCAGTTCCTCTTAAAGCAAAGGCCCCCAACCCCCAACGTGAACCAGTATCAGCTCATGGCCTGTTGGGAACCAGGCAACACAGAAGGAGGTGAGCAGCAGGTGAGTGAGCAAAGCTTTGCTGGCATTGCCACCTGAGCTCTGCCTCCTGTCTCCCCCATCCCTCCTCTGCTGGTCCATGGAAAACTTGTCTTCCAAGAAACTGGTCCTCAAAGGTCCACATCCAACACTCAGTCTTAGACTCTAGCTTTAGCTCTAGCTCTAGCACTGAGACAGCAGCTTGAAAGGCACCAGGGACATACAGGAAGGAACTGAATTATCTGACTCAAGGTGAGAACTGGGTGGTAGGCAGCTTTCTGTCAGACAAAAATACTGGAAGAGGCCATTTTTCCTTTTTTGAGACCCCAACACCACCACCAAGAACTGACAGGCAAGCACTATATCTGAGTCACCATCACCCTGGCTCAAATGCTCTGTTAACCCCACCCTGGTGATCATCTGACACCCTATCCCAGGAATTGCAGGTCCACTCAAGCTGTTTCCAGTGACTTGTCTATACTAATTGGCCCGTCTTGGTTCATGCTTCAGACTTTCCTAAAATCTCTCAAACAAGCAGCATCTGGCCTCAATATGCCTTGTACCTCTCAATAAGTGGCCCCAGGACTGGCAGTAGAACCAGCACTGGTTTGCAGTCTGTCCTTGCCTGCATGCCTCTGAGCCCAGCACAAGTAGCAGTCTTCTGCAGATCACTTTGAGTTCATGTGGATGGCTCCAGGCAGAATACAGTAGTGGCTGGCATTGATCTGTATCCCCCATGAGGCCCCAGAGCCAGCACACCCAATGGACAACTTCATATCATGCTAAAGCACTTCCCCACCACCTTCACAAGTGACATACTCAAGGGGCAGACTCAGCAGGCACAAGGGCCCTGCTGAAGTAAGTCCTGTTCTGTGCGGTAGGCCCCTGCAGAGCTAATCCTCCATGGTGGTCAGTGGTCACAGCCAGTCCTTGCAGCCAGTCGGCCTGGGAGTAAAACCCTCTCATTGATGTGCCAACAGCAATCAAGGCTCAACTGCAATAGGAAGGTGTACACAGCCCACATGGTGGGGCACACCTAAAGTGCCCAGCTTGGGTGATTAGGGAGGTTATACCACTAACTTCACAGAACATGTACAAAATAAGGCCGCTCTGCCAAGCCCAGGATACATAGAATTACCTAACACAGAGAAACAGACACGGAGAGGCTGCTGTATAACGAGGAGACAAAGAAACATGTCCCAAATGAAACAGAACAAATCTCCAAAAAAGGAACTAAACAAAATGGAGACAAGCAATCTACTAAATGCAGAGTTCGAAACATTGGTTATAAGTCTACTCAATGAACTTAGGGAAAACCTCAACAGCATAAAAAAGAACCAGTCAGAAATGAAGGATAGTCTATCTGAATGAAGAATAATTTATAAAGAATCAACAGTACAGCAGATGAAGCTGAGAATCAAATCAGTGTTTTGAAAGATAAGAAAGCAAAAAACACCCAATCAGAACAGCAAAAAGAAAAAAGAATCCAAAAAAAAAAAAAAAAAAGAAGAAGATAGTGGAAGGAGCTTCTTGGACAACTTTAAACATACAAACGTTCACATCTTGGGGAGTGGAGGGTGGCGATGTGCCAGAAGGACAAGACTGAGAGCAAGGATTGAAAGTCTATTTGCAGAAATAATGACAGAAACGTTCCCTAACCTGGTGAAAGAAATAGACATACAAGTCCAGGAAGCACAGATATTCCCACACTAGATGAACCTAAAGAAGCCGTCATGAAGATACATTATAACTAAATGAAAATGGTTAAAGACAGAGAGAATCTTATAAGGCCAGCAAGAGAAAAGCAGTTAGTTACCTTCAAAGGAGCTTCCATAAGACTGTCAGCTGACTTCTCAACAGAAACTTTGCAGGCCAGAGGCACTGGCAAGAAATGTCCAAAGTGATGAAAAGCAAGGATCTACAACCAAGTTTACACAGAAAAGCTACCATTCAAAACTGACAGATAGCCTTGGCTGGTGTAGCTCAGTGGGTTGAGCACGGGCTGGGAACCAGAGGTTCCCAGTTCGATTCCCCGTCAGGTCACATGCCTGGGTTGCGGGCAGGGTCCCCAGTGAGGGCCATGTGAGAGGCAACCATACATTGCTGTTTCTCTCCCTCTCTGTCTCCCTCCCTTCCCCTTTCTCTAAAATAAATAAATAAAATCTTAAAAAAAAAAAACAAAGAACCAAAACTGACAGATAAAGAGCTTCCTGGACAAGAAAAAGCTAAGGAGTTCACCACCACCAAACCAATATATATGAAATGTTAAAGAGTCATCTTTAACTTTTAGAAGAAGAATATTAAAAGTATGAACAATAAAATGGCAATAGATATCAATCAACAATTGAATCTGTTAAACAAAACAAAGGAACAAACTGAACAGGAAATTCATAGATGCAGAGAACATTTTGACATCTGCCAAATGGGAGGAGAGTTGGGGGGTGGGTGAAAAAGGTGAAGGAATTAAGAAGTACAAATTGGTTGTTACTGAACAGTCATGGGGATGTAAAGTACAGCATAGGGAATACAGTCAATAATATTCTAATAACTAAGTATGGTGTTAGATGGGTACGAGATTTATCAGGATGATCACTTAATAATTTATGTAACAACTAATCAATGAAGTATAATGATGAAATTAATATAATAATGTATGTCAACTGTAATTGAAAAATAAAAAATGATTTAAACTCTGAAAAACAAACAAAAAAGTGACTCCTGTAATAGAGAAATTGTACAAGAAATTACCGGGAAACCAATGATCAAGAGTCTCATTAAGGAAAGGATCTTGAACTCAAAAGCCTGTAGGGGTCAAGTAGGTATTATAAATTATTGTTGTAAGTAGATCATTTTCTCTTTCACTTTTAAAATACACCATTGTCTTGAATAACCTTTTTTGCTTTAATTTTGGTAAGAGACATGATATCCTACCTAAGTACATGCTCATTGGTGTCCGATAAATCCCAGCAGTCCACTGCATGTGTTTGTACTCACAGGGTGACTTTCTTTCACATGGAAACCTGTCATCCAGGCTACTTCTAGCCTGTGGTTCAGAAGATACAGGATATTCCAACTCAGTTTTCAAAAGAAAGAAAAGACAATGAAGAGACTCTACCTCTTTTTTTTTTCTTAAAAATCATCTCAAGAAAGAAAATCATTTACTTCTGCTCTCATTCCATTGGTGAGAATTTTTCACATAACCTGGATAAAAAAGAAGCTGTGAAATGTAGTACCTGGTTAAGAAGCCAAGTTTCAATGGCAACTCTACTGTATGAAAGACAGAGTATAAACAGTCATTGGACAGCTATCTGTCTTTGTTATATATTGATACAATTTTTTCTCTACTATGAGAGTATCAATTGTGCAAGAATGATGATAAATAGCTATTGAAAGTAGGCTTCAGTGAAGTGTCTTGGACAGTGGCACACTGGAGAACATATATAGCTACCACTCCACCCCTTAAAGGGAATGGTTGCTTCAGTGATCCAGGTGTTTGCCTTTAGTGCCTGGCACATAGTTGGCACTCAGAAAATATTTGTGGACTACATGAACAAATACAGAATACAAGTGTCCTATATTAGCAGACCTTTCAAATTATTTCAAGAGAGAAAAAACTTTTAATTTTTATGAAAAATCTACTGAATTTTAAATTTTTGAACTTTTAAAAAACCCTTGCTTACTAGATACACAAAACACTTTTATGATAAATTTGGACTGTGGGCAACTACTTTGCATTTGTAGGCTCTATAGAACAGTTACCACTGAGCTTTTCAAAAGTGTTCCAAACATTTTCAAACTATTTGCTTCATTTGAGTGATAATACTGTTAAAATATTAATAATAATACTGGTTCATTGAAAATATTTTCCTAAGAACATACAATCCTCTTCATGGTTTGAAGAATTTAGAGCACTGTCTACTAGACATAAATACTTGCTTAGGTATAATTTTAGATTCCAATGAGGATGAAAAATAGAATGTAAAACCAGAAAATATTGCTTCCTGGTTTAATTTTATGCTTGATTGGAAATGATGGAGGTATTGGAAAGATAGGGAAAACCAAATGAAATGGAAACGGAGTCTGCAAAGTGTCCTCAGGCGATTTGAATTTGGCAGGGTTCCCTGGGTTCAGTTCACTAGTTCTTGCTTGTTTGTTTTACCAATGGGGAAGATTTCTGGTTTATCTCTGAACATTTTTCACAAGTTAAATGTGACATTTTCTTTCTCGTCTAACGCTGTCTCATCACATTGCTTCTGAACCAGTGATATCCCTAAGGCTTTTTCCAAAAATGGAAGCTGTGAAACTAATTATCTTCATATAAGTTCCATAAGTTACTTCTTACTTTTTTCACCATGATGGCTGGCCCTGCGCAGTGTACTGAATTTAGTACTAATTCTTCCCTCACTGAACATTCAAGTTTCGCCAAATGGGTCTAAACATATAGTTTAGCTACTCTAAAAAGCTTAACCCGGTTTTGCCTTCTTCAGAGCAAAGGTCAGGTTAGAACTTTCAATTAGAAGTAAAAAAAAAAAAAAACCACAGCAAGAAAAATCAGTTTCTTAAAGCAGGGGGAAAATGCACTATATCATCTTGTTCTGGACAACTCAGGGTAGTTCTGCAAAAATACCTACCTGCCTTTCCATTTTTCTAAATGCTTAAGTGTACCTGGACATCCAAGCAAGGTGTTAGTAGGTTCTGATAAGGGATTTATTACTTTTCAACCTTCATTCAACTAGTGCCAATGAGGATCTGCTGTTGTGCCAAGCACTGTTCTCCGTGAGTGAGCAAAACTCTACACCTAACAGACACGAACCCTGCCTGCACAATGGAGTTTACATGGCCAATGGGGATGACAGACACAGGCAGGTGTAACACAACCTGATATAACTGCAGTAAGTATCTGACAGCCCCTAAGAGCACCTAGAAGTACTATAGGAGTCCCACAGCCAAATGACTCTCCTCCTAACTGGGAGGCCACATAACCCTCTGCATGAGGAGCATGGGGGCGGAGACTGTGGCAGCTGCAACAAGCTTCTAGTTCTACCACCAAGAGGTGAAACTTCTATAGAGGAATACCCAGTCTAGTCTAAGCCACTCATTTTAGAAAAAGGAAAATCAGAACAGTTTCTAATGTTGACTAATATGCCTACTCTTTTTGTCACTGTTCACATCTTTCCTCGGTCCCCTGAACTCCCCAGCTAGAAATAATCATCCCCTCCTCCGGATTCCCATGGAATTTTGTTGATACCTCTCTGGTGAAATTTACTTTATTTTATCAAATCTAAGGTGTCAGCTATTAAAACAATCCTGATTTCAGAGATATTAAATTCAAGGTGGGGGATATGCATTTTAAAATAGGCAAAATGAGATATTACTTTATGACTTGTGTTTGAGCTGTATACAACCTTATCTCCACCAATAGATTTCAAATCCTCAAGGGCAGGCTATGTCTAATCATTTTTTGTAGTCTAATGCAAAAGTACAATATCTTGTACTTTGGAGAAACAAAAAGCATTTAAAAAATAAAAATAAATAGGTTTATCACATGGACCCAATAGGAGCCAAGTTTCCCAATTCTCAATATAGTGTTCATTATACCAAATAATAACATATCATCAATCCTTATTAAGAGGAAGTCAATAAGAAATTTAATATAAAACAATGATCATAAAATTTATAATCTTAACAAATGATAAGAAAGGAAAAGGGATTAAGAAGTACAAATTGGTTGTTTCAGAATAATCATGGGGGTATAAAGTACAGCACAGGGAATATAGTCAATAATATTCCAATAACTATGAATGGTGTCAGATAGATACAAGATTTATTGGGATAATCATTTAGTAGGTTATACAATGCCTAATCACTGAGATGTACCCCTGAAACTAATATAATATTACATGCCAACTATAGTTGAAAAATAAAAATGATTAAATTTAAAAAGTATATATAATACTTATAAAGCACTACTGATATGCCAGATATTTTTGTAAGTGCAACACTTATCTTTTAATACTCATAATAGCCTGATATCCTGAATACTTTTTGTGTTCCTCATTTCCATCTTCTCAGTCCACCCTCCTGCTCTGGTCAGAGTATGCTGGTGGAGCCCTCTGGATCTTGCCTCAGCCACACTACCTGTCTCTTGCTTTAACCAGATCTCTGTGTCTCTACTGAATGGGGTGCTTGGAACATCTCCCTCAGCCACAGTGGTGCCTACACAAACTTGAAAGGGTCATTAAAATGTAACAAGGTGGTTGTATCCCCTGGGGCAACCCCTGACCAATGGTGCTAAGGAGCTAATAGATGAGCAACCCCCTCTTCTCAGGCAGATGAGTCTGAGCTAGTTTTTACTGCTTCACAGGAAGGGCCCAGCAGAATCTCAGACCATTTCCCACATCAGGATGGGGCTCAGTCATGACATCCTGGACCAGCTGTGTTTCCTTCCTGTTTTATTTTTTCCACTTCCAGGTTGACTCTAGTGATCTAGTAAATCCCTAAAATTACTCCCCAAAGTAAACCAGCTACACATATTCCTTCTTCTCAGACTCAGTATTAGGGGGAACCCAAACTAAGATCCCTGTTAAATAGTTGCACCATGAATAGCCTAGGTTTCAGATGGAGAAAGTGAAGTACCAAGAGGTTTGTATAACCTCTTGGAAGCCCAAGATCCCATGGCCAGTAAGTGGTAGAGCTGGGATTCAAACCCAGGGAATCTGATACCAGAGTCAATACCTTTAAGCACTTTACCTTCTCTTTCTTTACAGGAAATAAAACTTGGTTTTTAAATAAATAAATCAAATAATTTTCTGCATAATTAATCATAATGTTATAATATTACATAATGGATCTTCTATCAAATACTGTAGAGAATTAATATTTACTTAGTTCCTGCTCTATGCCAGGTACTTAGTATGTGTTATCTTGTTACTTCTCATACTTTTGAATGGTTAATATTTAAGACACTCATTGTGCATATGAGAAAGAAGGCCTTTCAAAAATTTAAGTAACTTACCAAAGTCACAGAGCTACTGATGGCTGGAGCCAGGAATGCAACCCACTTATTTATTTATTTGATTAACAAATACTTATTGAGTACCTGCTGTGTGTCAGGCACTGTTCTGGAAGTAGAGATGCAGTCCAGGCCTCTGCCTTTGCGGAGCTTATATTCTGATAGAGGATCTGCACAATAATGCAAACAAATAAACAAGAATATCCTTGTAGTGATAAATTGCTTACAGACAATAAAACCAGGAAGTGACAGGGCGACTAGATCTGTGAAAGGAGCACCCACGTTAAGGGAACATCTAGAAGTTTCTCAACTTTGGCAATAGTTTCTTAACTATTGACACATTGGAACTGATAATTCTTTGTTAAGGCATATCATCGTTGCATTGTAGGGTGTTTACCAGTACCATTGGCCTCAACTCATGGATGTGAGTAGCACACTCCAAATCCTGGTAGCCAAAACATCTCCAGACATTGTTAAATGTCCTCTCAGGGGCAACAGCCCCTGACTGAGAACCAGTGGCACAGAACAAAGTTGTTCAGGTGGGATCAGACTTGGTCTGTTACAAAAGGCAAAATAAGCTCATATTGAGTAAGAAGAGGGACAGGAGGTGGGGTTATAAAGTCAGGTGAAGGCCCCACTTGACAAGGACTTGTAGGCCAGGGGGAAAGAATTCTGATTTTATTTCAGGGTGCCCCTAATATGGATGACTTGGAAATTCTGTGGTTGTTGTTGAATAACCACTGATTATTTTCCCTCTTTTTATTTTTCAAGAGCTCTTAATCCTCAAGACTGGCCAGTCTCTACCCTGAGTCTCATACTATCCAAGTTTTCTGAGCCATCCACATCTGTCCTGTGCTGCTTTCTCTTACAGGTTCCTGGGGCTTGGCACTTTGGTTGCACATGTGCCTTTTCCGGCCTCAGGGCCTTTTCCCTGTGGTTCTTTGCCTGGAACACAATGTCCTGCCCTTCCTGCTTGGAAAAACCCCTAGTCATGCTTCAAGGGGCCAGTTCAAGTATTTGCCTCTCTAGGGTGTCTTTCTCCAACTCCTTCCTGCAGGCAAATACTGTAGCATAAATGCTAGTGTATTATCATTCTTTGCATCTGAATCAAGTTCTTCACCTTTCCTGCAACTTCCCCAAAGGTGTGACCAAAATCTGGGTCATCTTCGATCCTTCCAGTTAACTACCCAGTGAGTGACATGCATATGGAAGATTTGATCCTTGACCAAAATCTATGTTACTGTTTTGCATCTTCTTCCAAACATAAAAATACTACCTAAGGAAAACTCTTGCTATGCTTCTATCATCTTTCAGATTCTTTAACTTCTACTTTAGTAAATATTGATAGGTACATTTTATCTGAATACACACACACACACTTTCACTCAAATTTAGCTATTTAGAAAATATACTTTTAGAGTTATAGTTGTTTTAGGTCATTCACTTTTAACTTGATGCTAGGTAAACCGGAATCAAGGAACAAAGGTAATTAATGTAAGGATTACAAGTTACTAGAAGGGAACAGTGCACCCCAGTTGTGATTGATAAGTTTAAAACTGTTCTTACCCCACCCTGCAACCATGAGGGCCTGTCTACCCTGCAAGGATTAGGATCCAATCAGAGTAAACAGATCAAAGAATTTATAAGTCATAGGTCTCACAAAATTTCCTTTCACAAATGCATTGTTTTAATAAATGACTTCAAAGCCAATGTGTTGATTTTATTATGTGTATTCAAACAGTCAAGGAAAAGGCTGAGAAAAGAGAAAGCAGCAATAAAAATCTGCCACTCGATGAGTCAAACTGTAAGCAATGTGCTGCTTTGTAAACTCATCTGAGTGAAAGTGAAATACTGGACTAATAAAAAGAGACGGTTTAAAAGATCAACTTTTGCATCCAAATTTGTTCCGACTCAAAAACAATATTCTTAATTTCTTAGCACTGTGTTTTGCACATAGTAGGAAGATACTAAATATCTGATAAATATATGACTATGCTTTAGCAGACACCTGATTTCCTAATATTAAAATATATAATAAATTTAATTATATCTCTTTCACATGATTCATAGAGATTGAACTTTGGCAAAAACAACAAATCTAGGCAGCGGTTTGAGTAATTCATTCTAGGGGGAAAAAATGCAACCAAAGTGTGTGGTAAACTTAGCCTGGCAATGAAATCATTAAAAAGTTTTCTCAATTCCATTTTCCTTCATTCTGTTGCTTAAAGGTATCGTGTGAACCAGGAACTCACAAGAAGAAGACAGAGCTGGGTGTGAACCCTTCTTTTAGCTTGTCTGCCAGTGGGGATGAAGAGCCAAAGGAACACAGAACCTGCTCTGTGTTCTCTTAGCTATCACCCATCATAGTCACCATCATCACATAATATTTATCGCAGCTGACAGACTGCCACAGGAAGTTCATTTATCAAAATGATTCTGCTATTTCTTTTTCTAACAATTGACAAACTTACGTAAGACAGAGGAGTGATTTCACTGGGTCCCCTTATGCATTATCAAACATGAAAGCACACAGTTGAAGATGGACTAGAGTTAAGTCAGGAAATCTCAACATAATCCCTTAAAATAATAACAGTGAATTGGAAGGACTGGCTTCTTGTTTTTTTAAGAAAACAAACAACAACAAAAACAACAGTTTTTCCTTTAAAATCAAAGATATCCAAGATTTAGTAATAGGTTTTAAATTTTGTTTTGTTTTGCTTTTTACTGTCTTACCAGTTGTTTGAGTTAATGGGCACATTCAGTCAAATAACAGGATGAATGTGTGTTAAAAAAAAAAAAAAAAGAGCCTACTATCAAAGGTCTACAAAAGCTGTTAGGAAACTATCAGTGCCCTACCAAAAACATTATCCATGTTCAATCTAGGCACTTAAAAAGGCAATGGACCTCTCTACGCATATAACAATATTTCCCCGCAGCCTTAGCTAATGATATTATTTTAACTTTGTTAATAATCCAGATATTTTCAAAGTTGCCTTTGCTTAAGTGACTTTTGTCCTTCTTTACTTTTTTTTTTTATAGCCCCCTTCCAATTAGGCCCTGAGACCGCGGCTGAGGGTTGTTTCCGAGAACAGCCGCCACGTGGCGGCCCTTCCCTCTGTCAGGCATGGAGTCCCTGCGCCTCGTCCTGAACGCCCTGGCCTTTGAGACCGCGTCCGCCAGGACGGAAGCGACGCTGTGTGACGAAAAGCACTCGGACAGGGAGGCGCAACGCACTGTTCCCTGAACGCTCGTTCGGGAGCCCGGCCCGGTCCGCGGGGACGCCCAGCGGCCGAGCAGAGGCCGACTTGAAGAGGAATCGCCCGACCCGGAAAGAAGCAAGACGGCAAGCGGGGACCGTGGCTCCTTCTCGGCTTCCGCCACGAGAAGTCGCAGGAATACCTGAGGGGCTTCCACCAGCGGAAGATGGAGAGGAAGAAGGCGGCCACTGAGGAGCAGAGGCTGCTCAGGAAGGAGCATCACCAGGAATATCAAAGAACCTGACAGAAGACACTGGAGGAGGCCGAGGAGCTGCGCCAGCTGGGAGGGCAAAGACAGTCAGCGCCGCACGACCGCCCCAAGCCCACAGTTACCCCTGCTGCGACAGCCCTGGCCCGAACTGGGGTCCAGCACGGGTCTGAGGAAGGAGGCGGCGTTCGGGGAGAAGCCAGCGTCCGTGGAGAAGCCAACGAAGACCTTTCCCAGGAGGTCCCTGCTAGCCCAGCCCATCTCCCCCTACAGGACGTAGCTGGGGAAAGGAAGCGTCCTTAACCGCCCAGGACCCCAGCAAGAAGCCCTTGAGTGTCACTGGTACCAGGACCAGTGCTGCCAGCTGACAGGCGATGCCTGACACAGCTGGAAGAGCTCGGAGAATTGGGCCAGTGCCCAGCCTAGACAGTAGAGACCTGCCCCATCTCTGCTTGGCTGTCCCCATAAGGCAGCTTGCAGAGGTGATGACTCCGTGGCCCAAGGTTGGGATGCCAGTGTACCCCTCCAGCCTGGAGACTCAGCAGGAGCAGGCCTCTAGAGCCCACCTCATCCAGGAAGAACCTCAGAGAGAAGCCTAGGGCTTCTTCCCAAATGTATGATCCTCATCAGATTTGTGGAACTCAAAAAAAAAAAAAAAAGAAAGAAAGAAAGAAAAATAAATAATCGCTCTCAGCCTCAGTCCTTGCTAAGCTTCAAAGTGACAGCCAACACCAACTTGAAAAATATGAGTAACCCATCTTAAAAGTAGATCTTTCAGACCCCTTTGAACCATCCCACTGATACCCATACAGGCCATTCCCAATGAGACCTAGCCAAATTGCAAATTTATGAGCAAAAGAAATAATTATTTTTAGCTTAAACTACATTTTGGGGTGGTTTGTTAGGCAACAAAAGATACATCCTCCCTAGTGTCTGTATAATGTTATGTTTCTACACTGTCACCAGTGTTCTAAATTCAGGTCCTCATTACTTTCCTGGAAAATTGCAGCAGCTGACTCTTTTCCTTCCCTCAGTCTCTTCTTCCTGGTTGATTTTCATTTTTGCCTCCCATCCTCAGTCTTGCTAACTTACATTTTGTTTATATTGCTCCCTGGAATACAGGGAAAGTTCAAATTGTGTCTGAGAACTTTTTTTAACATCTATCAATAGTGGTTCTCAATTTTGGCTGCTTATGAGAATTACCCAAGGAATTATTTTTTAAACCAATGCCTGAATCTCAACTCAGATTCTTATTCAATTGGTCTAAGGTACCCATTGCTTCTCATTGGTTTTTAAAAGCTCTCCAGTTACTCTACTGGGCAGCCAAAGTGAGACAGAAAAGAACATACAAGGATGGCTATCATGAAAATTGGGCCAACACCAATATTTAAGGTATGAGTAAAAGATAAAGATAAAAAAGACTGAACCAGAGTTTTCGAGTAGGAAGAAAAGCAGAGGATTAAAATATCAAGAAAAGGGAGTTTTGGCCAGGATGGAGGCATAGGTAGAAACACTTTGCTGCCTCCCACAACCAAAAGGAGGATAACAACCAATCTAAAGTCAATAAACAAATAGAAGTACCAGAAATTCAAACTGCATGGAACTCCGACAAGCAAGGAATTAAAGAAACAGTCAACCAGACCAACCAGGCCGGTGCCCCAAGACAAAGAAATATGGCCCGAATGAAAGAACAGAGCAAAACTTCAGAAAGAGTGCTAAGCAATGAGGAGATAACCAACCTATCTGATGAAGAATTTAAAGCCCTGGTAGTCAAAATACTCACAGAACTGATTGACCTTGGCTGAAAAATCAAAGACACCCAAAATGAAATAAAGCAAAATATTTCAGGGAACTAAGAGTGACAGGAAGGAAACCAGGACCCAAGTCAACGATTTGGAACAAAAGGAAGAAATAAACATCCAACCTGATCAGAATGAAGAAACAGGAATTCAAAAAAATGAAGAGAGGCTTAGGAACCTCTGGGACAACTTGAAACATTCTAATATCTGAATTATAGGGGTGCCAAAAGGAAAAGAACAACAGCAAGAAATTGAAATCTTATTTGAACAAAAAATGAAGGAAAACTTCCCCAATATGGTGAAGGAAATAGACTTATAGGAAATTCAGGAAGCCCAGAGAGTCCCAAAGAAGTTGGACCCAAAGAGGAATATACCAAGGCACATCATCATTAAGTTACCCAAGATTAAAGACAAAGAGAGAACCTTAAAAGCAACAAGAGGAAAGGAGACAGTTACCTACAAGGGAGTGCCCATAGGATTATCAGCTGATTTCTCAAAAGAAAGCTTACAGGCAAGAAGGGGCTGGAAAGAAGTATTTGAAGTCATGAAAGGCAAGGACCTACATCCAAGATTACCCTATCCAGCAAAACAGTCATTTAGAATGTAAGGGCAGATAAAGTTCTTCCCAGATAAGGTCACGTTAAAGGAATTCATCAACACCAAGCCATTATTATATGAAATGTTAAAGGGATTTTGTAAGAAAAAGAAGATAAAAAATATGAACAGTAAAATGATAACAAACTCACAACTATCAACAAATGAACCTAAAAAAAAAATGAAAACAAAAACTAAGCAAACTAGAACAGGAACAGAATCAGAGAAATGGACTTCACATGGAGAGATTTCAGTAGGGAGGGGGAAGAGAGGAATGGGGGGAAAAGGCACAGGGAAGAAGAAGCATAATTGGTAGGCATAAAATAGACAGGGAGAGGTCAAAACTGGTATAGGAAACAGAGAATTCAAAGAACTTATATGTACAACCCATGGACATGAACTAAGGTCCATGGGTTGGGGTGTGCTGGAGGGTTGGGGTGTGCAGGGCAAAGGGAGGATAAAGGGGAAAAAATTGGGAAAAATAATATGTAATCAATAAAATATACTTTAAAAATATCAAGAAAAGGAAATGACTGGGGAATAGAAATTAAATGTCAGGACGATACTGAAATAGTTCAGAATATTTATGAATTTCATTTGTTTTATTTTATTTTATTGTAAGAAAATGATTAATACAGTTCTAGGAGGCAGAGTTAACTCCAGGGTTGAAAGAAAACTTACATGGGGAGGGGAGAGGATGCAGACAACTGTAATTGAAAAACAATAAAGTAATTATTAAAAAAAAAACTTACATGAATCCGTTAGGACATGATTTCCTTTTATGTCTTAGCATATTCTCCAATCTGTCAAAATTCATTTATTGGTTCAACAAATATATATGAAGTGCCTACTATTTGTCACACATTATGTGGGGATATAGAGTGAACAACACAAAAATCATTGCTTTCAGGGAGCTTACATTTAAGTCAAGTATGGGAGAAAACTTAAAAATTAAGTATTAATAAATAAGTGCATAGTATGTCAGAGGTTGATAAATGATACAAAGAAAAATAAAGAGGAAAGGGCAAGAGGAACTCTAGGGCCGAAGTAGGAGATGGCATGTGGGGAGTATTTCTTTAAAAGGGTCAAAAAAGTCTTCACTGGTAAGACTTCCTTTGAGCAGAGACCCAAAAGAAGTGAAGGAACTAGTCATGTGAATAGATGGACCCTTATGGAAGGGATGCAAGCAAACGAAAAGCAAACGAGAACATGCTGGAAGTTTATAAGACACAAGGAGTCTAGCCAGCATGGTTGGGGTGAAGCAAATATAATCTGGGGTAGGAGGACATAAGATCAAAGAGATAAGCGAGGTAAAATGGAGGGGTTTCATGAACGGGGAGGAGAAACTGTGGCAGGCAGTAGCTCTCCATGCTTCATCTGCACCCTTAGAGACTCTGTTTGAATGTATCTAGGATGGAGCCAGACAGCAGCAGTTCTCAAATGCCCCCAGTGTATTGAAAACCATCGCTGTAATGATTTATATGGATTCTAGGACACTGCAATTCTATAGAGTTTGCTCTGAGAGAAATGAAAAGTCATTGAAGGGTTCTAATGAGAGAAGAGGGAGGATCAATATTTTAACTTCACTCTCACCCCTGTGTGGAAAAGAGATCGTATAGCTCAAGGACCGATTCAGGCCACATATCTCTGTTTTTAACATTTTCCATAATGAACATGTGTTGATTTTGTATTACTAATATAAATATCTCACTTAAAAGCATTTAAAAATAGGTCGAAAGACTACCTATTAATAAGAAACAAAGCATTATACTTTCTATTAATCTTTATTTATTCTTCCAGATGTGTTTCTTAAGGAAAGATTTTCATGATGAACAACAGTGGATTGTGTATTATTTTACTAGAGTTATTACTATAGCAAAGCACCACAACTGAGTGGCTTAAAACAGCAAAAATGTTTTAAGGGGCTAGAAGTCCCAAATCCAGGTGTTAGCAGGGCTATACTTCCTCTGAGACTCTGGACAGAATACTTATTTTTCTCTTCCTAGCTTCTGGTCCTGGGCAGCAATGCTCAGCATTCCTTGGCTTGCATCACATTTCCTCTTTTTGTGTTTTTGTCCCAATTTCCCTTTTATAAGGACACCAGTTGACTTGGATTAGAACCTACCCTGATCACTTCATCTTAAACTGGTTAAATCTGCAAAGACCCTTTTTCCAAGTAACAGCACATTCTGAGGTATTGAAAACTTAGGACTTCAACATATTTTTTTATGGGGAAGGCACAGTTCGACCAATACAGATTGGTTCTCATGAAATCTTTAATAAATTAAAAAATTGGTAACATGTACCACCTTCTCTATCAAGGTAAAAAGAAACAGATCTATTCCCAAAAAGTTAATTAAATTCTTGACTAAAGGATTCCCTGAAAAGGAAATTCTATTACATATGTATTTTTATTATTATCACACTTTTTCCACTTTGGCAGACATTTCCCAGAGAATATCTGAAAACCCTACGAAAAGACTTGGTTATTTTTGGTGACACTCATTCACGGAACATGAATTTTCAATGCTTTGACTGGTTAACACTTAGGGCTAAATCCTCTAGCCTTTATGACCATATAACTCCCAACAGAAGTATGTTGAAATTAGAGAGTTATCCACACCTTTGACATTGTTTCAACAGTTCCAAAGGAGTGGAAATTAGAATTTTAATTAACACTAATCTGGAAGGGAGTGGACATTAGCCCATAAACCTGTTTTTAGAATATGTCTAACTTACTAAACAACTTAATTTTGCCTAATGAAGGCTTTTGTTGTCAGCATCAGAATGAAAATTATTAGGCTAAGCGATGAACTTTATAAGGGCTGAACTTTGTTGAATGTTGGCTTTTAATGGTGAATGTTGGCCAGTAACACACTCCCTCAAGAAAAACCCAAGCAACACATATTGCTTAGCCTGAAGATATCCCCTAGGCAAAGCAAATCCTTATCAAGAAACCACTGGTGACCCTAGTAACGAAGCTGAGCTGAAATTAATGCGTTGGCACACATGCTGTCGTAGGAAGCGAGCGTTCTGTCATGGGACAGAGAGCAAAAGAAGATGAAAAACAAACACCTACTTCTCGATATATTATCAAACATTGTGTTTGCAATTACACTAAAAGTACACACAGTGACGTATAAACTGTGTTTGACCCATCTATTATCTGGAAGTTAAATATCTCCAAATTCATTTATTTCCACTAATCAGCTGCTACACATTTTTCTCCAGCTTCTGCCATCTGCTTTTAATTACCAAAACCATCCACAATTCAAATTGAAATGATAGTTAATCATCACAAGCTTTCAGTTTACAGGTGTAGTCCAAAAGAAAAGAAATAAGCAGACATATTTAGTTTCAAAGAGAGTCGAATTTACATGAATCCAGAACATTGCCAAAATTACCTTATTTCTCTGACATTTTGGGAGTTCATAAGCAAAAATCCACTTTAAGTAAACAGCTATAAAATAAATTTGGATTAACAAGATTAACAAATAGTGTTATTTTGGGCAGGAATATTGAAGGAAACTTAAACAGACCCAAATAGATTTTATGGAAAGAGTATGACTGTGAGGAAAAATCACGCCCCCTCCAAAAGGAACAACTAAAACTGAACGTCTGATGTTGGATAGCATAAATGTTTCAACAACTAATAAGACAAGTTTATCTTAATATCATATTCACATTAGTTTTGGGGGAAAGAAAACCAAATGCCTACTTTTCCTTTCCAAACAAGGGAAATCAAGGTGAGAAAAAAATTAACAACACTGAGTGTCTGCTATGTACTTGTGAATGTCCGCTGTGTGTTTGTATGTCACATATTCAGTCCTGTAAACAGTCCCAGCGAGATTATTTCTCCCACTTTAAAGATAAGGAAACTGAGCCTGGAAGATAAAATAAAGTCAAGTTGAGAGTCAAACCCAGGGCATTCTGAGATTGATGGATACCTTCCACTGCCTGATTAACACATAATGAATAGTGAAAAACCTGATAAAAGAAAGTTTCAATGTATTTTTTTAAGGACACTACCAGATTAACAAGTATTGGTGCTCAAAAAAAATAAACAGTTCATTTTCATTAGTACTTCTCGTCAAGGCAAAAGTCCAAATGATTTTATACATATAAAATACATATATCCTGAAATGCTTAAGACAATAATTTTTTAACATTCTGGCCCTTTTTCAATTTTAACAATGCATGGAGCTCTAATGACTACAGATGGTGTTTGAAGGTTCCCAAAGAAAAGCAAAAAAATATGTAAATGTACAAAAATTAAAATCTTAGACTGTAGTAGGAGGTTTATAACTTATCAATATTTTGGAAACACATACATCTTACTTAGAAAAGGGCTGGTTCTTTTGTTTTTTATGTCTGCTTCGACCCAGGGTTTTCTCAGGGATACTGCTTAGCACATTCATATTGGAATAGTCCTGAGGGTTTAAAACTTCAAATCCCCAGGCATTGCCCCAGGAATTCATATTTTTAATACTCTCAAGGTGATTTTATAGCTTCAACACACTTCTTTGTCTTAATCTTGCAAGTGTCAAATGCTAGCTCCCCAAAGTGTCACCAGAGAAGCCTGTTGATAAGACAAAGCTGAGTTGATTGCTTCCCATGTAACTTACTTCACGGAGCCTATGTAGTCCTCAAAGGCCGAAGTTGGGTGTTAATTGAGATTATGAAGTTTGGTTTAAGGTGGGTCTTTCAATGCAAGGGCTTAGTTAGGATTGGGTAAGGGTCATGAAGTATAGTTTAGAATTGGCGGCCAATCAGGATAAAAATCTTGAGGCAAGAAGATCATTGAATCTGATAGTATAAACTGTCAACTGATGTTTTCTGTCGATGTTGAAGATGTAATAGGTCCTTCAGGAAGTTCCTAAAAATGACTAGTGAAATATTTACCTCTTTCTTCTAGCTGACATCTATGAGAGAGACTATTTTTCAATTTAGGAAGTAAAAGCTGAAATAAAATCAAGAGAGAACTGTAAAAAATCTGGGGTAATTTTAGGCTTTGAGAAGGCTGCAGGTTGTAAATGGTCAGCATACCACTTTATGGTCATGTTCCCCCTCTAACAAAGCCAGTGAGAGCTCCTGGAGTTTTTACTGGGCCCTTGTCAATTCTCTAATATGAGACAGGAGCAGTGTCCTACAAGTTCTCGAAGTAAGATGCAAGAATAGCTGGGTTTTAAAGTGACAGCAAAAACTATGTACTAAATTACAGGTTTATACAATTCTTTCTTTTCAGCCCTCTAAGAAGGTGGTTCTTCATGTTAGTAAGCTATGTGACTGCTGAGGATACATTTGGGAGAAGACCAAAGAGGAATAAATAGAATTAAAAAGAAAAAAGATAAATGGACCCAGAGGAAAAAAGGAGAGAAGACTGAAGTAGGTTGTCAAAAGGGAGGTGGCAGAGAGATGAAAGAATGGAAGGAAAGGTAAGGACAAAAATGTGAAAGGTGACAGATGCTACATAGGCAAAAGATTTTGGATAAAGAGCAAGAAGACTTAAAGACATTTTAGAGAGATTTTTATGGGATGTCAAATAAAGTCCCTTCTGCGATCTCCCTGTGACATCATCAGCACAAGTCTTCACTTACAAATGTGGTACTTTAGCCCACCTCTGCCAATACCCAAAAGCCAGGACTTTTCCTCTCAAGAACCAACAAGGGGTTATTCAGCTGAGCATAATATCCCAAAGTGACAGCAGCAGCTGCTCATCCCCCTTGGGATTCTCAGTAAGGGGACCTCAGGTGGAACCCAGAGGCCAGTCTGCACTAGAGGTGGCAGACAGCTAGCACTGCCTCATGTAACTGTAGTGCGAGAAGGTTTGTTGACCTGATGGAGAATGTCTATGTACCTGAGCAGGACGCACTCCTCTCCACCTTTCTTTCTGATTCACATCCTTGAAAGGAATTTGCAAAATGAGCCAGAGAACAAAATAAACCTTCCTCTGTCTCACCCTACTTTCTTCTGCCTAGGACATGGCCATCAAAGCTGTTTATTAAGAAACTAAGACACTAGGAGACAGGAGAAGGGAAGAGAGGTAGAAACAAGTGTTTGTTTTCTGGTGTCACAGAACCTGGCCCTGTCCCCTCCAGAGTGAATTAAATGTTGTCCCTTGGTCGAACACATGTGGAAGCAGCCAATTAACAAGGATGATAGAACCTCTAACCTTTACTAAGTCATCCAACAACTTAGGTGGGGAATGGAATTCTCTGAACTTGTCAGGAACTTAGGGTCTCATATGTCCTTTACCCTTACCTATATTTTGGTTATATAATATCAAAGTTAATGTCAGATATTAAATTCAGGGCTGGGGGGGCAGGGGAGAACATGAAGGATGAACCAGCTGGGATATAAACAGAGAGGTTGGTGATATAAGAGTGAAGTGATGAAATGTTCCTTATTTAATAAAGAAAAGAGAAGTGGCTGCCTCTTCACCCTCCATCTCTTCAAGTGTCTGCCTCCTTAAAAACAATATTAGACCCAAGAAGAAGAGTGACATTTTGGTTTTACAATGTCGCTCATAGGCCTTCTGACCCTCAGAACTGTAAACACATATTTTGAAAATGAATACAGGAGTCTTTCAAGAGGTAGCATTCACAGATGCATCATTTGTCTCTTCAGGCGACAAAAGAAGTACATGTTCTTTCTTCCAGTTACTGTGTAAATTTGTGTAAAAATTCTGTCTAAACTTTGTAGCCACTTTTATACTACTTTAATGCAAATAAATGTATTAATAGTTTCCCAATAACAAATTTGTTCTCTCTCTCTCCCTCTCTCTCTCTTTTCTGTGTCTGTACAGAGGAGATTTTCATTGTCAGGATTATTTCCCCAATTGTAACTACCAGAAAACTGTAATACATGCACCTACAAGGTAAGAAAGAGAAATAATTTAATGCCATGACATTTGAATAATTGGGTGGCTAGTGACATCATTTGCTGTGAACAGTCACCGAAAAAAAGAGCAGTCCTTTCACAGAGAGCAGAAACTTTAGTATTGGAGGAGAATTTAACTACCAAACCTCTATCTCATATTTTCATTTCTCCCAACACATCCTGGGTTTCTTATATCTCCAGTCAGTCAGAAGACCTGGTTTTTCATTCATTCACAATCTCTTTGAAACCCATATGATTCTCCATTCACAGAGCCACTACATCAGATCATATGGCTGTCATCTCTCCCTTAACAAATTCCATCACCTCCAGTTTTGCAGCCTCTCAAACTATTTCTCCATATACTATGAGTTATATTTTTAAAACACAAGGTCTTGGTTTAAAAACATGGTGTAAAAAATCTCCTTCATCTCGCTCCTGTTTACTCCGCCAGCATGATTTCTCATAAGTCCAAAACTTTCTCCACTTCTTAAATTCATGGTCCTTCCATAGTGAATTACTCAATGTTACTTGAAGATTTTTACTCTGGTCTCTAGTATTTTGCACTGGCTGTTTTCTTAGTGAGGACAGTTCTCAGACATTCCTTTGTCCAGTCACCTTTACCTTCCCACCAATTATTGCTACTTTTCACTCTTCATTTAGGATTCGACTAGAATGGATTACCACCTTCTAAATTTCTTGTTTTACCCTTCCAAAACCTTCCTAGTGTCCCCGATAACAACTTACTTTGACCTAATATTTATCATGCTATACTATATTTGCCAATTTGTAGTATCTCTTATATGTATAAGATCTTTGAAAGAATTCTTAATAAGTGTTTAGCAAGTAAGTCAAAAGGTTAATATCCAAGAGTTGGGTAAGGTTGCATACCAACTTGATCGGGGCTTCAGATGAGGTCACCAGGACCCAGCTACATTCTAGTCCTCTGTTCTGCTCTCTTCCATGTTTGCTTCACTCTCACACTGCTCCTGATGACAAACATGGCTGCCAGCTGCTTGAGGTTTGCATTCTCTCAAGCTCAGTGAAAGAGTGCCTTTCTCTTCCTGATGTCCCATCCCAGCAAAATCCTCACTGAATTCCATTAACTCTGATTGGGCCTCATGCCCATTCTTGAAGTAGTCACTTGGGCCAAACTGGGCTTGAATAACATGTTCATCCCGGAGCCAGAAGTTTAGGACCGCATGGAGTATAGGGGATGGTTCTTCAGAAAGTAATAGAGTTACTAGTACCAAAAGAAGAATGAATACAAGCTGGGAAGCAAAACCAAAACCAAAACAACTGTTCGCGACATTGAATTAATGACATGGCTATGTAAATCTATATTCTGTGACAGGTTAAGAAATAATGGCTTTGCAGTTTAATGCAGCTACAGACACTTCAAATCTCATTTATGTGATGATTTTTGTAATCTTTCTATGTAAATTAGGTTTCTCTGGGAGCTAAAATAAAATTCATTCAGGTTTTCAGCATTTTGCAAAATAAATGGAAACTTATTTCCAAGCTGCATGCTATGGCTTCCAAAGAGGATTATATAGACTTTGACTTAAATTTTTAGTTTGAATATGATATTTTAAATTGATGATTGAATTTCCTCAATAAGTTCAAAACATGGAAAGCATTTTGGGATAAATGGCTAATTTGGGGTAGTAAAGGCAAAATATAGTACTTTTTATGTTATTGCAAATCTATATGATTAATAATTTGAACATATAATTAATTTGTTATCATATGTCATTTAATTGAAATATTCAATTTATAATGAAAAGATTAACAGGATGAAATAGGGCAGAAAAGGTGAAAAGAGCCAATTTATGTTCAGCAAAAAGATCCTAGTTACTTTTTAACAACAAAAAAAAAGCTTTAAATACACTTTTCCTCCTCTGGGAATTTCAGTACAATTTGGCTGCTCTGAAAAAAATTTCCCTCTTGCAACATCTTTTTGTGATGAGAGCAGGCTGCCAAGAAAGTTCCCCCTGAGAGAAGAAGTCTGAAGAATGTCTATCTTGAGTCAGGTGTTACTATTATTTTTGACACCACTTTCACAATAAAACCCCTTCATCCTCCTGAAATTTTATGGAGGAATAAGTTGAGCACCTGCTACGTTATATACATTATTCCAGTGGTTTCTTTAATCTCTCCTGTTCATATGTGAAAAGATAGAAATATTTTAGTTATGGACATGAAGACTGCCTTAGAAGCATCAGACAGATTCTTTTCACATTTAAAATGTACACTTTCCTAAATAAAAAGACTGTGTGCATAGTTTACACAGCCATATGATACAAAAAGGTTCTGTTCCCAAAGGCAGCATGATAAATTAGAGAAAGTATTCAGTCTGGAAGTCAGATGCTTTTAGCTAAAGTCCCAAGGCTTTTCCTTAAAGCTTTTGTGACATTTAGGAGTTTCCTCGTCTCCATAGGGAAGAAAAAATATCTTGTATCATAGAGTTATTGTGTAGATCAAAAGGAAATCAATAACATATACAAAAGAGCTCTGTAAAATATACAGTCATACAGTTTCAGCCTTGATAGTTCTCTATAATAAAGTGCTTAAAAGTTATAGAAACCAAATATATTATGATGGAGTGAAGACAAATTTGCACTGTAATTTGGCATATATATATATATATATATATATATATATAAAATAGATAAGATTAACTAAGCACTAATCATATTCAAGGTACTTTGCAAGGCTTCCATTTCCAGGCCTGGCAACAATCCCATGAGGTGGCTTATGTAGTTATTTTATGTATAGAGAGACCAAGGCTAACAAAGATTAAATGACTTCCCCAAGTTCACACAACCAGGAAGTGTGGACCTTGGACTCAGCATTCAAAGCCAATATTCTTAGCTTTATGTAGCTTCTCCATTCATACAAATTCAGATGATAGAAGTTATTGTCCTAATACTATCTTGTAAAAATATGAAGATTGTTCATGATAAAGAAGCACATTAACTAATGAGTACTTGGTCATTCAAACTAATTTCAGGAAACTCGTCCTGGCTGGTGTGGATTGAGTGCTGGCCTGTGAATCAAAGGGTGGTCAGTTCGGTTCCCAGTCGGGGCACATGCCTGGGTTATGGATCAGGTCTCTAGTAGGGGACACATGAGAGGCAACCACACATTGTGTTTCTCTCCCCGTTTTTCTCCCTCCCTTCCCCTCTCTCTAAAAAATAAATAAATAAAATCTTTAAAAATAATAATAATCCCAAGAAAATTGACTTTTTTGTTTTATCATAACCTCTTATACCAGAATACTTAAAAAAGTGAAATAAGCCAGTCATTTCTTAAAATGTTTAAAATAAGACTTTTTAAAGCTTTTTAGGTCTTAAGCCTATTTAAGGCTAAATAACATTTCAGGGTATGGAAATATCACATTGTATCTATCCATTCATCTGTTGATGGACACTTGTGCTGTTTACACCTTTTTGCTATTGTGGATAATGCTGCCATGAACATTGGTGTACAAACACCTGTCAAGCTCCTGCTTTTCATTCTTTTGGGTATATACCAGGAAGTAGAATTTCCGGATCATATGGTAATTATATTTTTTTTAGTTTTTGAGGTTTTCCATATAGGTTGCACCACTTTTCATTGCCACCTACAATGCACAAGACTTCCAATTTCTCTGCATCCTCACCAATACTTACTAATTTCTTTTATTTTAAATAACACCATTGAATTTGATACATTTTGTTTATAATACAAATGTATTATTTTCAAATTCCAGGAGTAAAGACCTTTAAAAAGTATGGAAGAAAGTCAAGAATAATAGTGAAATTTTGTTGAAAGTGAAAATGTTGAGAATTTTATGTCCTTAATTATCACAGATTTGGGGTCTCTGTTTTGAGATTTTCTGATAATGAAATTCTTAAAATTTGTTGGAAAGTATTTACATTTTCTATATTGTTCATCTCAGTTGATGAGATAGCCCAATCATTAATTGATATGCAGCCTCACCTTGGTCCTCTCCATTATCCATTGCATTCAGCTGAAGACTATTTAATTGTCCTTATATATGTTTCTAAAAGTCACTTCTTTCCATCACCATTGTCAATGCTTTGGTGTGGCCCTCATCAATTATAGTCTAGTGTGGAGTATTTCTCTCATCTCTCTCTATCCCTTCAAAATTATCATTCAAAGAGGCAAATATAATTATATCATTGCTTTGCCTCCTGTCCCGCCAACATCTTCAACTTAGCTTCTCAAAAATGGGGCACTTTATCACATAAATCATGCAAATCATTCTAAAACATTGATTTTCTGAGTAAGAAATAATTTAATTTATGCATTAAAATAAACATTATTGTATTATATAATTGAAAGCAAACTTGCATATACTTTGAACAAAATCATAGGCTTCAAAACTTTTCCCACATGAGGACTTTGGACAATTGAAGGGGAACTTTGAGAAATATTGACTTATAGGATAAAATATAGTCCTCTATCATGTCATATGAGGTCCCCTATTAATTCACACTTGTCTGTATCTCTAGACCCCACTTCCTTGCCACCTCCCTCCACATTGATACTTTGTTTCAGAAATGCCACATCATTTGTATTTTCAATAACATCACACTACTATTTCACGTATCTACGTATTTCACGTGCTTTTCTCTCACTGAAGGAGTTTCCCCATCCTATGCCCCTACCTAAGCTGTTCTATGCATTTCTACATTTCTATCTGCACCCAAATGCCATTTCTTCCTTAAAGCTGCCCCAACTCTCCTGTATCTTCTACCCCTTCCTTATTACTTTATATCTCAATTTTACTTTCATTATTGTTCATATTATACTGTGCTGTTAGTTTGCACATTTGTGTCCCACCTTAAAATGTCAATATTTTGAGAGAGTATATGATTAAAAGGATAGTTTCTAAAGATAACGTACCTGGGTTTGAATCCCAGCACCACCATTTTCTACCTCTGTGACTTTAAACAAGTTAATTGACTTCTATACACCTTAATGTTCCCTGTGAAATAGTATTCCAATACCAGAGCTTACCTTATAAGGTTGTTTAAGGCTGCTGTAGGACAATATATGTACAGGACTTAGAATACCTCCTGGCAAGCAATCAACATTCACAAACGTCACCTACTTTTGTCTTATTTATTTTAGAATCCACAAAACCTGCCACAGAGTAGGTGCTTGCGAAATGTTTACTGAAACAAATTGAGTTTTCTTTTTACTATCTACATATTTTTGGCCTTCAGTTGCTTCTCTGTGGCCAGAAGAAAAAAAATACATTTTTAAACAACTGAAAGAAATCTTGGTGACTGAGAAACCCCAAATGTACTCCTCATATCCCTAGTGGTTCCAAGTATTTTGCATGCCCTGCCCTAGAGTCAGCAGTGGTCGTGTCATGTCAGAACAACTAGATTGAAAGAGGAAGAAATTAAAACGTCGATGGTTTGAAAGGGAGTTCATTTTCCATTCTGCTATCAGGAAGTGGTCTAAACCTCCACACAGGGCATGAAAAGAGAACCTATACTGGGAGACCCCGTCTTTCAGAGTTATGAAAACCCATTACATATTTGTTGAAAGGAAGATGTTTGTATTTGGGCAATAACTCCACATAGGGGAGAAGACTGCCAGATGCACGTATAATTGCTTGGACTGCTAAAGGTTCTGTTCAGGGTCTTGAGACTAGTGATAGATGAGCCTAAAAAGACTGCTTTAAATAAACCAAATGTCTTGGATTAGCGTAGCCGAACTTAGAGTCCCTTGGGAAAGGCCTGTCTCCAGTGATTTCCAGAATACTCTACTTCCAATGAGCTGGAAATACCACAAGAAAACCACTGTTCTCACGGTATTTTTGCCTTTTCCATTTCTAGTTTTAGCTTAAGGGAAAAAATGGTATGTGTAGATCAAAAATGGCATATGTACGTGACAGAAAAATAAGAGTATCCAAATGTTTGCTCTTTATACTAAATAGAATACACTGTTAACTTCAAATAAATTCAAATAAAATAACTTTAGGCATATTCACATAAGTTTCACTTAAGCAAATGTATACATTGACTATCCTGAAATTGTACTGCATACACATTGATTGAAATATAGTTGCAGCATAACTAAAATTGGTTAATGTCTCTAAATTTTGTTTAGGTACATTTACTTAAACTGCTTCCAAGAATGTGCGATAAATAAGTAAGTATATTTAAGTAAATATTTAGGTATTTTTCAAAAAGAGATTGGCTTTTGCCTACTTATACATTTGCTAGAAAAATTTAATTTCATGTTCAGATTATTTGTCAATAAAAAGCAACAAGTATTTGTGGATCACTAACTGTGTGCAAGGCAGAGTGCTAAGAGTTGGGGACATACTTAAGGGCACTGCTGGCATATGCTAATTATTTTTAAATATGTGCAATTAAAAATATTTAAATAAGGTAATCAAAGGGATGCAAAGGGAGAAGAGAAAGAAAAAAGATACAATGCAAGTCTTCAAAAAACTATTTAAGTGTCTTACTTTCTTCAATAGTGTGTCCAATGTTTTATTTATTACTAGTAGCAGAAAAAAATGACTAAAAATTGAGTAAAAAACAATAGCTTTTTTATCCTACAAAATCTTGATTTTTGCATACAGTTAGTGTGTAAATTTACCTGTAAAGAATAAAAAAGACAATCACTATTTAAATTTTCTGAGTGGCAAATACAGCAACTATTCACAAACTAATTAAGCAGATCCTGGAATCAAGGTGATAAGAAATGTTATTATTTATATATGTACATATCAACACATACATAATATGCTTTTAAAGTGCAGATACTATCTAATAGTTAAGAACTCAGAATATGGAGTTGGTCAGATACATTTAAATCTGAATTTTTGTTTTACTTCTTCATAGATGTGTCACCATAATTACTTAACTTCTCTAAGCTGCAGAGTCCTACAAAATAAGAATTATAATGGTAACTACCTGATACAGTTATTGAGAGAATGAAGTGATGATGCACATAACTTTGAGAGCTTAGCTGAGTGCATAGTGAGAATGCAATAAATGTTTGCTTTAATTATTTGTAGTAGGACTAACAAGGTTAACAAAAAATGATGTTAAATTATAAACTGAAGGAAATCAATGAAGTTAAAATGAATAACTTTAATAAGACCAGAAATTATAAAAACTATGAGTAATGAGACCATTTGAATACTTCATAGTTGTAATTGAAATATAACATGTGATAATGTTTCAATTTAATTATTTAACACTCAACTCTAGGAGTCTGAATTATCCATCTCCAAAGGCTATTTTTCAGCAACTTGGTTAATGTGCCTAAGAATAACTAACATATAAGCACAACTCAACTACCATCTCTCTGTTTCTCTACTATGAATTCTGGGAGCTGTGAACAGCGTGATGATATTTGATCTGCTACTGGAATTCCTGCTGAAAGTGTGGGACAGCATTTCCAATCATCAAACAATCCCCACTGCTAGCCTACTGTAGTAAATACAGCCTTCCTGTTTCTCAAGAACATTAGGAAAACATGGCTCTTCTTTATAGAATCAGTGGCATCTTTGTTAGGGAATTTCTTTTCTCCTAGCTGGAGTAAATACTTTTCCGGCCTCAGAGAGAAATAGGATCATATAAAAACAACAGCCTGAACCCTAGGGATGTGTTCAGATAGAGGGGAGAGGAAAATTAGCAGTTTTCAGGGTGCTCGCTGGTTAAGAAGTAGACTAACTGCTTGAGGATGCATCTCAGTCTCGTGTTAGCCTAGCAAGTAAACTTCTCCAGAGACTTCCTCTGTGTGCTGCAAGAAGAGAAGGAACCTGCGCCTGCCCAGGTGAAATGAAAGAGTAGGAGGATGTCCTGCCTCCATCCTTGGGCCTGTTATTGCCCCAGAGTCAAAGAAGCAGTGCTGTGGTAAAGAGTCTTCCTCTTTATTATGGTGATCATTTCTCAATATATACCTGTATCAAATTCTTATGTTGTATACCTGAAACTAATATAATGTTGCATGTCAATTACATCTCGATTTTAAAAAAGATGGGCCCTGGCCAGTGTGGCTCAGTGGTTTGAGCGTCGTCCTGTGGACCAAAAGGTTGCGGGTTTAATTTCTGGCCAGGGCACATGTCTGGGTGGTAGGTTCGGTCCCCAGTCAGGGTGCTATGGAAGGTAGCCAATCAATGTCCCTCTTTCACATCAATGTTGTACTTCCTCTCCTTCTCCCTCCCCTCCCCTCTCTCTAAAATCAAAAATAAAAATTAAAAACATAAGTTATGAACCAGAAAATAAAAGAAATACAGGGGTGGGCAAAAGTAGGTTTATAGTTGTGAGTACATGAAAGAGTTAATAAAACTATTGTAATCATTATAACCTGCCTATCTTTTCCCATACAAACAATTGCAAACCTAATTTTTCCCACCCCTGTATACTGATTTTTTTTTCAAAGCTGTATCTGAAGTACATTCCAGGACACCCATCCTCTTGAACCATTACAGAGTACTGTTCACCATAGGAAATAATTTGCCATGACAAGGATGTCTTATGCACTAAGTCTAAGGTTTATATAATGGAAACAATGCTATAAAGGTTTCATAGTGGAGAGACAATTGAGTTAACTGGAGTTTAATTAGTGGGGAGTCATTGAGGATCAACCCTTTGTCATGCCCGCATGAAGGGCATTTACAATTAGTTTCCTACGTAACATCAGGAAAAGCTTCTCCCCTCATGAAATACTATTCACCATTTGTCAGGTTAGGTACTAGTTGTACCAGCTGAAAAGTAAAGTAGAATAGTGTTTTCTGTTTGCCCATATAACTATTTCTGAAAAATAGTGCCATGGATCTGGAATTAATGACCAAATAAAATATTTCCACCTTGTCAGAGATGTAGCCATTCCAAAGCCTAACAAAAATATCATTTTCGAGCGCGGGCTGGGAACCAGAGGGTCCTGGTTCGATTCCCGGTCAGGGAACATGCCTGGGTTGTGGGCCAGGTCCCCAGTGAGGACCATATGAGAGGCAACCATACATTGCTGTTTCTCTCCCTCTCTGTCTCCCTCCCTTCCCCTCTCTCTGAAATAAATAAATAAAATCTTTAAAAATATATATATATATCATTTTCATCCAGTCTCTGCCTGTATTGGGACAGCAAGTAGTAAGAAATTATGATGCCTTCACATGGGCTGGGATATGCTATTGACAAGTGACTCCTCTATTCATAATATAATTGTCAGATCTTAAAATTAATATCTAACGCCCAATAAAACTCTAAAGAGACATACTACATCCTTGCTCAGGCATTCATTGTCTACCTTTTCATTGGGTAAAATAGAGTCCTCTTTGTCCAGGAAGAGCAAGGATGCCAATGGTAGAAATGAAGAGGAAGAAGCCTCTCGGCTGTGCAGGGAACTCTAACAGCCACGCAGTTTAGGAGGCTGTTGGGGTTGCAGCATGCAGTCCCTCTGGGCATGAGCTGGGAACCAAGATTAATTAGGATCATCTGGTAGCTCGAAGCAACAAAGACCCTAGAGAAGATGGGGCACCATCAGAGGCAAATAAAAAAAGAAAGAAAGACTTCTGGTTATTTTGTATCCCAACTAAATTCCCAGGCTTAATTGGCCTGGGGAAGTACCCATGACATAAGTAACTCTGAATTCTCCAAATCAATGTTTTCCTGTAGTTAAAACAATTAGTGAGTACAAGAAAACATTAAAACAGATCATATTTCTCTTTCTGGGGAAAACCTGAAATTTGTTTGCTTTTGAATCATGAAAAAAGATCAGAATACTGTTTTTTTTCCTCCTAGTAAGTCATAAATGCCTGTCATCTGAAATGTCGCTCTTGCCAAAGACTGTTTATAAATGAGCAATTAGAACTTACTAAAGCATTTTAGATGAAGTTTATTTAATTGATGAGTGAACTAACACTATACATCAACTTGTGATTTTTCTTCTTCAGCAAAAGCATAATGTGACATTGGGAGACATAGTACAGAGCTTTTTTGTGTTTGTACAAATGTCAAGAGCCAGGGTTGAGACTATTTAACATGAAAAATAGGGAATACTTTGGTAGATATAAATAAAACCATAGCCACTCGTGGCAACGATTTACCTATGTTTTTGTTGTTGTATCTGTGTTTTATTTGTGTGTATGAGAGAGAGAGAGAGCGAGAGAGAGCAAGAGAGAATGAGAGAACAAGCAGGATAATGATAATGAATGGCATTTATTTGGGGGAAAAAAGTGGTACTATTTTGATCCCTAAAGTGGTTATTATAAACATGAAAATCATATTTATTTATAGAACATGATTTAGGAATTAGTAGAGGTAGCACAATTTAACTTTGTATTATTTCAATCATTATACAAGAAAATTGGAAGAAGAAATGTTTTTCAGTTAAAAATGATCATATTTTCTCTCTGCCCACATAACATGTTATATGGATTGTAATTGCAATATAAGACTTGGAATTTAGTTTCTGCTTCACACTCCTATTCTTTAATTCGATACAAATTGATGTACCACAGTAATATATTTTTCTCACTTGACCTCAGAAGATAAAAATAATCCACATACTTACATGATATAAACCAAAATATCCAAGCTTAAGGATCATAGCTTCACAAAGGAAAATTCCAAGCAACCCTTAATCAAAGCACTGATTCTTTTCCTGTTTCTTATTAAAGCACTTTTTCTGGTTAAAAACTTCCTTATAGAATATCAGTGCTAGAACATGATTAAGAAAAAGTCAGATGGCTCAACACAGAGGGTCAATTTCTTAACAGTCAACTATCTCTCTGGTTTGCAATCCATTGACTTCAACTATGTGAGCAGAACAAACTACATGAAGGCTTCAAACATTGAAATTGGCAGGTTTTAAACATTTATAACTTCTTGTCTTCTTTTTAAAAGAGTTGTGTGAAACAGAAATGCTATCTTCATGTGCTGAGGGAAAAGAAACATACTCTTTCTTGGAAGTTCTCAATGAGTCTAAAAGTGAGAGGTCCCCTCCAATGCCAAGGGAAAGCCTTGAAAGCAGGAGAATGTTTTTTTAAGATTAGCCACTTCCCTCCTGGCTGGACAACCAAGGACAAATTCCTTTATCTCTATTCTTTGCCGTATCCTCTTTATCTAGGAATAAAATCACTTTTAGTGACTCACGCTTTGTGGTGTTGAGTACTCTACTTTGAGCTGAGGGAAAAAGAAAAAGAGGGACACTTGCAACCACCTAATATGACACTTACCATTCCCTGATTCTGAAACTCCGTGAACTAGGGAACTCTTATTGGGGAAGAGGAGGGACATTTAATCCATGCTTGTGTTTCCATGTGGAGGGAATCCACCTAGACTAATATTGTCTTTTCTCCACCTGTTACTCATTCCTTCCCCAGGGATAGGAGAAATAAAAATATATGAACGGGGAGTTACAAAAATGAACCTCAGATCTCAGCAAGCTCCATAGAAACTGTTCCTCCTGAGATGTGGGAAGCAGCGGAGTGAATATTTTCTGTACTGCTCCACCTATACACTGGGAAGTCTACTCCTGCGGGGTAACCTGTGATTGTCTACCTTGCCAGTACTGGGGGTAGGGACTAAGTTAATTATAGTTTAAAGGAGTAACATGCCCATTCGCCTGAAGACTTCAAGGCATATTCTATAATCAGTTTTGTCAATGTAACAAAACAGGTGATTTTTTGAGTACATGCTTCTGACTCCTGTACTTAGCTCTAATGTGTTTCACACTTGGTTGGGAAAGGGAACTTATTTACTGACTCCCTAAAATCCAAATAGCTTCCAGCTGTGTAAATAAATTAGTGCTCATCAATGAATGGCTGGCTTTCAAAAAAATTTTATTACGATCGAAGTTCTTTATTAAGCAACTGAAAAAAATTAAAAAAAGATTAATGTAAATGGAGGGGAATGTGATATCAATGAACATTGAAAAGGAACATGAAAGTGACTATATCTACAGCCTGAAAAGCCACCTCAGTATTTAGGGATCCATGATTGTAAGGGCCTCCCCACATATCCAGCCAAAGGACATTTTTGATGTGGTAAACTAGACAGAAATTCCAGTGAAACTCTATCAAAGGCCCTGATTAATTTGTACTGTCTCATAGACATGATGGTGGACTGTGATGGGGGACCCCCAAAAATGGAATTTATTTATAAAAAATTGTGCATTTATTCTTACATGTTTAAACTTCAGTCACCTTCAAAGTACTCTCCATTTGATGCAATACACCTACTGGGACAGTTTTTGAATTCATCAATTTTAATGCCTTTTAGCACTGCTGCCATTTTCTGTTTCACCTCTTCTACATCAGTGAAACATTTCCCTTTGAGGAGTTTTTTCATCCAGGGAAACAAAAAAAAGTCTCTTGGGGTGACATCAGGTGAATAGGCGTGGTGGAGTACAGAGGTCATGCTGTTTTGGTCAAAAACTGCTGAACACTCAACGTGGTGTGGGCAGGTGTGCTCACAAATCACCCATCATGAAATGGCCAAACAGATGAAAGGAGTCTTCAAAAAAAAGTCACTGAAGCTGAACGCAGCCTCTCACAAAAACACCAGCTGGTGCACTGGGGCATACAGATGGGGTCCTCGAACATTCAGGTAGTGGGGGAAGGCCTGTACTATAAGGGGCCCACCCTCCAGGAGATAATTCCTCTTTTTTGGGGTCCCCACTTGATTTATGTTTGGGTGAGAATGGGTTTGTAGGATATAAGATGCACTATGAAACATCCCACCTACACTATTTCATTAACCCTCTCAATAACTGAGTAAAAGAGGTACTATTATTTTCTCTATTTACAGATGATGGAAAGAAAAAACAAGGCTTAGACACAGAAGCCTTGCCCAAGACCTCAAAGATTAGAAATGACTGAGCCAGGGATCAAGCCCAGATCTGTCCAAATCAAAGCTCTTCCTTCTACCACTCTGTCATTCTACTTATTAGCATTGGGTCTGTCAGCATCTGTCACCTTAAAACCAATTGCTAATGCTTGTTTTGAATAGAATTGAATAAAATGGAATTAAGAGTATAGTTAAAAAAGAAGCATTAAAACTGCACTCTTCACTCAGCTTTTATGTTTCTGGACATTGCACCTGACAAGTCACCTAGAACTAGAATAAACTAAGTATCAGAGAATCAGAATAACCAGGGGGTTATTAAAAAAGAAATGAAAGGACTAACTCATCCAAGGAAAAAATCAATAACCCTGAAAATGTTTGTTTAACAAACTGGTGAGCAAAGGCATCATGAGAGCCAACGGATTTGTTAAGTACAAAAATGAATGGTGAAATAATAAATTTAATTAAATGAAACAATTTGAGGGAATGAAAATTTACGTTTAATTTAATGGAAAGCATTTCCCTCATGGGAACTCAAATATCACAGGACAATCTCAAGGGGACTTAAGATTTTCTACTATGGATATTTAAAAATAGATTGCATTTACCCAAAGGGGAAGAACATGTCTGCACAAAGACTTGCACATAAATGTTTATAAAAGTTTATTGTAATTGCCAAAAATCAGTCCAAGTGTCCATTGACAGCTAAATGAATTCAAAAACAGTGGTATATCCATACAATGGAATATTATTCATCAATAAAAAAATGGACTATTAATAAATGCAATAACATAAGTGAGTCTTACTCTTTCCTTTTCCTCTTTTATTCCCCCAAATTAAGCAAAATCCTGAAATTGCTAAAATTTCATCGTAAAAGGGAAAGTAAAATTCATAGAAGAACATTTTAAAAGCCACAGTGTTTTAAAACAATTCCTATTAAAATACAGGGTCTGGCACAAATAATGCCCTTTTTTGTATTACAAAATCATAAGCATGTAATTCTGTAATATAACAATATCACATTCAAGCACACCATATGACATTTTAGGTGAAATGTTCACATTAAAACTATAAATTATTACACCCATATTATTACCCTACCAACCACATTCAAGCAGGCCTTACTCCTGCAGGACACTGCATATGTATTTATGCTTTATTTATGTACTTGTGTACATAAATGCATATATGTACTTCTGCTTTATTTTATATACATACCTATATGAGTACATGTATGTACATATATATAACAAATACATACATTGTTTTGTGCTTTGAAAAGTTCTATAAATTGTATCATGAAAAGCATCGTTTTACATCTTGCTTTTTTCTTTCACTGTGTTTTTGAGATTTATCCATGTTGATGCATATAATCCCAATACATTTCTTTTGACTATATCCAATTGTATGAATAAATCAGTTTAGCATTCCTGTTTCACTTAATACTATACCGGGATTGCTGTCCAAGCCCTTGTGGTTTTCTCTCTCTGGAAGGCCTTTTCCCTCCAGTTCTTTCTGGCTGGCTCTTTCTCCTCCCTCAGGTCACAACTCAGAAAAGATTCCCAGGCTACCCTATCTGAAATATCTTCTATCCTTGACCACACTCAGCAAGTGGTTATTCTTTTTTTCACATCACCTTGTTAATTTCTTTCACTTTCCATTTTCTCCATTTGTTTATTATATGGTTCCTCCAGAGATGGTAAGTACCCTGAGGTCAGGGACCTTGTTTTTTTTTTGGAGGGGGGTGGTTGTTCACCTTTGTATTTTAAAGAGGCATATCACATTGGCAAAATGCATGTCACATTAAAATGGCTCAACTAACATTTAAAGAAAGGATGGATTAATAGATGAATGGATGGGTGGTAGGAGTGACAGATGGTTAGTTGGGTGCCAACTATAAAGGTCATACTTGGTTTAAATTCTATGAGGGCCATTCTAACATCAACCAAAAGCAGAGAACTTAAATTTTATACCTTATCCCTCGGCCACGTGTGGACCAATCTACTCTTGATGGCCAAGTAGCCAAGTCTACTGTAAAAATAATAAGTTTTCTAAATATTCTGGTAACAGTGTTTGAAAGTTACAGTCCAGTCAGTACCTTAATCTTCTATTTTCCAATTGTTAACTCATGCAGAAACTAAAATTCTGACCATTCACCTGGATTACCAGAATATATACTTTATTTTATTATCCTGAGAAGTATTCAGTAAGGCCATAAATAATTCATGGTTATTTTCATGAATTATTTATGATTTATATAGCATATAGATGATTATTTTTATATTTAAAATAGAGATTTTTCTAAAATTTTAGAAATTTGAAAATATTTTTATACCAACTATTCTTCAAATTCTATAGAATTGGCTTTATAATATGATAATGACAAATTAGAAATTTTAGTAATTTTAGCTTTATAAAATATTTACAAATCATACTTCTAAAATAGTATAAATATCAATGTAATAGGTTTGCAAATTGGCTTAGAATAATTTAAAAATACACATAATTTTCCTGAACTAAAGTGGTTATTTTTATTCCGTGAATATCACCTAGATTAAAAATATTCTTTGTATTTGAGGATGCTTTAAAATGGTAAATATTTTGCAGAGGTAATAATCTGTTTTAGGAAAATACATAATAATACTGGTTAGCATTTATTGTGCACTAACTATGTGCAAAACACAGTACTAAGCACTTTCATATATATCACACTGAGACATCACAACAACCCTGAAAGGTAGACAATAGTACTTTATCCATTTTACATGCAAAAAAAGAAAGGGGTAGATTAAATAGGATATTTGACTCATCCAAGCAGCTGACAGGACTCAGACATAACTCTGAACGATACAGCAATGGAAATGCAGTGCAGTATACATCAGAAAATAAAAATCACTCTTCATGCCATCTCTGAGCAATAATTATTTTTAATATTCTAGTTTATTTTTCCCCAGTTTTTAGAACTTGAGATTATGTAATATATACCTTGTACTTAATTATGTATCCCAAATACTTCCCATTTTGTTACATATTTTTTTCAATATTTCTCATTACGAGGTGCAACATTTTAACAATTCACTTTCACAAAATTGTTTGCATTCTCTATGATTCCTAACCCCTCACAACCCACTAATTAACTCAAGTGTGCTTGTTTTAAATCATTCCATTTTCTAAATCATAAATTTTAATCAAGAAAATAAAATATTAAAAAGCCCCAAGAGTACCCAGAATGTTTTCATTGGCTGATAGAAGGAAAATGATCAATCCTATCAATGTTTTTAAAAACTGACCAATCTTCTTAAATATTAAATTCTTTAAATGGTTTTCAACAGAATGTGATAAATATGTTGGTTATAATTCTAAAGATTGTCCCTGAAGATAGGTTTTGGTACCAATATCATAAAAGTGAGTCTATTATGTACCATAGAAATATTTTAAACTGATGGCTTTTATGCTGAGTGAAAAAGCATTAATAGCAGAGTAGCAAAAGCAATGAAGGAACGAAATGTATGCCTTAAAAGCTCAGGTTGGCCCTGGGCATCACAGAAGTCATCACCTTGATGAATCTGGCTGTCTCCTTGTCCTAAGATTGTCTGCACCAAGGCTCCAAGTCACTGTAAATTTGATACAAGCTAATGCTGTTTCAAGCCCAGATTTACAAAGCCTTTCAGTAAAAAGATAAGGCATTGGTGTGATCATTTTTAGAAAGAGCCCTGATAAAACTGTGCTAAAGAGACATTTTACTGATGTATTAAATATCACTACTTAAGTGAGATGTTTTCGATTGGCACCACTCAAAAGCCCTCAGATTCAAGTAAAAGTATTCACCTATGTGTTCCTCAACTCAAAGATTTTGAAAAACTGTTAATATAAGAGGTGCAAATTTCATTTCTGGGGAAAAATTTGTTAGCAATTACTAAGCAGCACATCCTATCGGCAAGTCTATAGAAATGGTTTTTAATTTAATAGCCATTTCCACAGTTTTTCTAACATAAAAAAAAAGTAGGCTGTATGCATAATAAAGAAGGTTTATTTTTACTTTCTCTGCAAGACAGTTTGTGTTGTGAGGAAAATGGAACAAATGTGTCTAAAAGTGTTTATACCCTATTTTTAAGCTATTTATTCTCAAGACAAATGTTCATGATTATTTAAAGACTATTTAGACTCAATTACTGTCAGGCCTTACAAATAAGGTCTTTATAAACTGCTGAATGTACAGAGCTTTTAGTGTACTTTCTTAACTTTTTATTAAAATAGAATTTTGTTATTTAATGTATGAAATAATTTTGCAGCCATTCATTTGTGCTGGTACAAGAGAGCTTTAAAAAGTAAAAACCAATATTTAAAGAAATAAATATAAATATATTTAATATTATCTTCATGTTATAACTACTTTTGAAACTGGTTACAAGAATGTAAACATCTGTTTCTGGGGATCTAATTTTCATTACAAGCAAAGTGTGAGAGATCTGATTAACTTAGTAAAATAATATGCTATAGGGTATGTTGATCAAGTGAATTAAAACTGCTTCTGCAGGAATCAAAAATTCAGTCAAAAAGCTTACTTTTTTGTAGATAGCGATGAACTATTATGTATTCTTTTATTTATTTTTATTTTTTAATCCTCACCCAAGGATATGTTTATTGATTTTAGAAAGAGAGGGAAGAGGAGAGAGCGAGAGAAACGTCAATGTAAGAGAGAAACCAATCGATTGCCTCCTGTATGTGCCCTGACTGGGGATCAAACCTGCAGCCTTCTGGTGTACGGGCAAATGCTCCAACCAACTGAGCCACCCAGCCAGTGCACTACTGTGTGTTCTTTTCATTGGAGATATTTCTACATCACTAATAGAGGAAATGCTCTCATCCTAACTATACAAATTGGGTTGGGCTTTTTAAATGTAATTTTTAGGTATACAACTCAAGAGTTCAATTGTTAGATTGAAAAGTCCTTATTACCAAGACTTTATAATTATTGAAATTATCACCCAACATGTTGCCCAACTCCTCGCCTCTTATTTGCGTTAGATTCAAAGTATTCTTGCTTTATGTTCTTGTTTAACCTTCAAACATGAAAAGTCATGCGGCCTTCTGATATCCCTCAAATTAAGAGTAAATTTCTGCTTAATACAGAATAACATTTTCTAGTTCATTTAATGGGCCAGTGGTAGATTTTATTTGGTTAAAACAACCTAATTTTGTTAACCAACAACATTGTATAAACCTGAAATGGACAGGGAGGGGGAAGCTTTACTTCAGGAAAATGTTACCTTACCGTGTTCAAAGTCCTTAGGAAAGCTTTCCCTCTTAGATCAATTTAGAGCAATGTGCAAGACATCTCACCCTCTGGTAGGAGACTGCTGATTTCTGTGCAGACAAGGTCGGTTCAATGACAAAATTTGAATCAGTGAAGGGAAACTCTGACCAAAGATAAGCATCTTTGTAATTGTTTACAGAGAACTCAGAGTAATTTACTTAAGGAGAAAGGGCTGGCAGTACAACCATTGGAAATGGCTATGACTAATCATTTATTTCTCTGCCAGAATTTTTATTTCTCACTTCTTTAAAAAAAAAAGAAAAAAAAGCTCTCTTCGGTAAGTGTTGAGTTTAGATGGTTGGATTTAGGGTTTAGGGAGAAGTTTTCTCATCATATTTGTCATTCTGCTCCTCCTGAATGACTTCTACAGAAGTGCCCTGGGGATCTAAGTAACTTTTTATCTGATAGTCCCTGAAATTACATAGTGAGACTTAAGTTGAATAATTTTTATGCATGATAACTAGAGACAATGTCAAAATTGTGTTTCGGAAATTCCTCCTTTACTGCACAGGTTGAAAGCGCACACTTGTTACACAGTTGGGTGCTTGCTTTATTTCTGACCTCATCCAGATGCTCCCTGAATAGGGAAATACAACTTCTTTCCCAACTTAATTTATCCTTGTCAATTAAATAAAACAAACGAATGTCAAGGAGTCTCAAGAAAGAAGTATTGACTAAGGTACAATTTGTTGTCTTTGGTTCAGCGCAAGGGTACTTTAAATTGCACGTGTTAAAACATGCTGGGAAAGCTATACAATCGTAATGTTTTCCTGGATGACAGAATGTACTTTACGTCCTACAACTGATTAATGTAATGGATCCCTAGTTTGTTTCAAGTAACTGAGTTTCTTTTCATAGATGTTGAGTGTCCAGAAATTACATGCTTTAATTCTGTTTCTACTTGTTACTGTTGAAATGAGACTTGTTTTATGGTGAAGACATTTGTTCCTGAAATATGTCCTTGGTAAATTAAAGTTACATACCTTGAATTGGCTTTCAGGACAAGCAAAATCAGTGTTAGCTATTCTGAAAAGGTTCTATGACAAATGACACTCCAGTGCCTGCCAGTCAGAAGTACAGCCACTAGAGACTGAACCAGTGCCCTTGACCCATTCTCTCTCTGAATGACAGAGATGACTGGGAACATGGAAGAGGATCTTCTTCATGCTGTGATTGCATGAGTTTTTGTCTGTTTTATTCATAGTTATATCTCAGGGCCTAGAATAGTGCTTTACTACATAGTAGTTTGTCTAATTAATATTTCTCAAATGAATCTTTTCCAAACCTGATGTCCCAATACAAACCCTGACCTCTCCTTATGTGCATTAGCAGATAAGATCTACTATTTAATGATAATATACTATCAACCACTTTATATTTATCATGTATTTTAATCTTTTATAAAGCCTTATGAAAAAAATTTCATTATCTTTGTTTAAAAATAGCAACAAAAATATTTAAAGAGAATACTAGTGTTATGGACTGTTTGTGTCCCCTCAAAATTCGTGTATTAAAACCCTACTCCCCAAGTGATGGTATTAGGTGGTGAGGCCTTTAGGAAGTAATGAGTTTTACAAGAAGTCATGAGGGTGGAGCCCTCATCAATGGAAGTAGTGTCCTTATGAGAATCACAAAAGAACTTCCTCTCTCTGCTCTCAGCCACAGGAAGATATAAGAAGTCCGCACTCTGTGAGCCAACCCAGGAGAGAGCCTCCACTAGAAATCATTCATTCTGACACCAGGGTCTCAAACGCCAGCCTTCAGAACTGTGAGATACAAATTTCTGCTGTTTATAAGCCACCCAGCGTATGATTCTTTTTTACTACAGCCTGAATTGAGTACGACAGCTCGAAAACTTGCCCAGGTTGCAGCCAAGTCAAAAGGGCAAGTGACAAAGAGACTGTCCTGCTGCGGCAGGAAAGTTAAAGTAGGGAACATAATGCCTCAAGCTCTGCTCCTCTTCTCCATCTTGGCTGGGACATCACAGACAAGAACTTCACTGGCCACTTGTTTCGCCACTCCTCCTCCCCAATTTCCCATGAATGAGAGAACCAACAACAACAACAACCAAAAAATTCACTACCTAGAGAGGAAATACAAGGATGAGCCACATAGGCAGCATCAAAAGCAGAGGACCACCCTGTGCCCTACCCTTGCTCATGTTTAATTAAAACCTTCCACCCGGACCGCCTTACCCCACTAGTGCATCTCGTTCTCCAAGGTCACGCACTCTCACTTATCAAGCGCATACTATTGCTTTAATACATTTACTGTGCTTGGCTAAATCTTCTAGTGTGCTCTTAAATTCTTTCTTGTCCCATGACAAGGACCTGGATGGTGTTGAGACCTCCCTTGGCCTCTCTGGGTGCCAGCCCGCATCACTGCTGTCTGCTTGGTCATTTTCTCACTGCTCCATTTTGACACGTGCAAATTGAGGACAGTAATTCAGCCTCCGGAACAGAGTGCACCTAAAGTCAACTGGACCCATCAAGATCTGCGCAAACGCAGGGCTAATCCCTCATCAACATTGGTCGGCAAAAATACTTATGAAAACCTTTATTCTATGTGTAAAATTATTCATGTTTTTAGTAAACATAAGTTTGCCATGTAATTCTTGAGTACGTAAACCGTTCTCTTGATTCAAAGTTCAAAAGTGCAAAATGCACTAGTGTCCCTTAGTCACCCTGAACATAAAACTTAAAACAGGAGGTTGTCGCTATATTCAATAGGCCTAATATACATAGTATTTTCATTATTTTTTTCTATGTATTTATTCTATAATTTCTGCTTGGATATTCTCTTGACTCAAGAGTTTTAAGGTAAAAGTTCTGTATTTTCTTTTTCTTCTGGATTGCCCTTTTCCCCTCTGTTTTAAAAAAGATTTTCTCAGTTTTTTATAATTTTTTGTCATATTACTCTAGGATTACAGAATGTTGTACACTATTTTCACTTTTTAGGATTTATTTATGTTTTTCTTATGGCCTGGGATACAGTTAATTTTCTTTTAGTATTACAAAAACATGTAGAAATAGTGTGCGTTCTGTGGAGCTGTTTGTGTGTCCATGTGTGTGAGTGTGTGAGCATGTACTTACATGTGTTCTAAGTCATTTCCTTTTTATGCCCTGTCAATTGTCATGAATTATGAAATAGTAATTAAAATCTCTCACTGCAGACCTCTTCTACTTTTCTTATATTTCCTATGATATCTTTTTGACTATATAAATATTGATGCTATATTATTTGATGCACAGATATGCATAACTATTATGAATTGTACCTTTTAGCGCTAAAATATACCCCTCTTGATTTAATGCTTTGAGGTCTGAGTTTAATCTGCCAGATAGGAAAGTTACAACCCCGGCTTTCTTTTGCTTTCATGGGCCTGGTATGTTTATCAATTCTTTTATTTTCAGCCTTTATGACTCATTTGTTTTAGGTGTGGTTCTTGTATACACCATAAAATTGGGTTTTAATATGTAATCCGATCTGAAAGCCTTTTTTTAAAATAAGTGAGTTTAGTCCTCATTGATATGACAATATGCTTAATTGTTGTACTCTGTAATTATTCATTCATTTACCTAGTTTCTATTGATTTCTAACTGTATTCAATTCCCTTTTTTCTTCTTCCATTCTCTCTCCTTCACCATCTGATTTTAATCAAGTGTTATCTGTCTTAGTATTTAAATTTGTGGTCTTAAATGCATTCGATATTTATTAATTGATTTGTCCCTTTGACACCACCCACTACAGTTTTCTTAAATGAGGAAAAATAATTTACTTAAGCTTCTTTCTCCTTTCACTCCTAATTTTTGTTGTAATTTTTCTATACCATCAGAGTATATAATGCTCTCTTTTTCCCTCATCCTAATTTCCACTCTCATTGCAGTGTTTTAAGGAGATCTATTTAAAGACTCAGCGCTTTTATATTCAGTGCTTTTATATTCATTTTTACTTCCCATTTGTCTTGAGAGTCCTTTAGAAGTCTCACGGGAACAACATTCCTTAAGAATGTGATGCTTAATGTGTCAAAATGTTGTTGTCTTATACTGAACATCAGTTTGGGGAAGTATAAAACCCTTGCTCGTATTTTCTTTCTTTGACATTTTTACTGAAGTTTCTTCACTTTCTCTTAGCATTGACTTTTGCTGTGGAGAAGTCTGAGAACAACTTGATGTTTTCCTCACTTAGAGGTAATTATATTTTGCTTCATTCCTCAAAGTTTCTTTCTTCATCTTTGTAGATCATCATGTTTACTTGATTACAGCTCTGTGTTGTCTTTCCTGGATCACTTTCCCCTGGGACATGATATGTACTTTTGTAGATTCAAAGGTCTTTTATTTCAAGAAAATGATTTATAAATATTTGCTCTGATGTATTCATTTGTTTTTCTCCGTTGGGAACTGCAGAATCTCTTTTTGCCTGTCCTCAGTACTTATTCTTTTTTCTCTGATCCTTCTTCATTTTTTCTTCATTACCATTTCACATTTTACACTATAATGTGTTTTCAACAGAGTTCCCTTATAATCAACAAGAAGATATAAAAGGAGATACAAAGGTAGTGAAGAGGAAGAAATACAAATAAAAGATGAATACAATAAAGTACAAATAATGGCATATTTGTCTTCAATAGTCTCTCATATCTACTTCTCCCTTATTTCTCTTCTATTGTCTATTCCTTCTAGTTTTTTCCTCATAGTTCCTGAGCTTTGCCATCTCACATTTCACTTCTTACTATTATCTCCCCATCTCCTCCCAGAGCATTTTTGCTTCTGCCCCGTGATCTTGTTTCATGGAAGCAATTTCTTCATCATGTGTTTTTAATTCACTTGGCAATTTTTTTTTCTTATGAGAGATCTAAATCTGTTACTTGCTTTCCCTGCCTTTCTTCCTCCTCATTCTCCTCCTCTTCTTCCTCCTCCTCCTTTTCTGTCTCCCTTTTGCTCCTTCCCTCTCCATATCTCATTATATCTTTTTGTCATTGTTTTTGATAAGGGGAATAAAATTAGAATAATTGGTTAATATTCTTTCAACACTAATTCATTAATGAACATACTTTATTTTTGACTATTTTGTTTAATAACAATAATAACTCATAAAACCACCATTCAATATTAGAAACCGAAATATTATTGTAAATATATCAACAACTGCACCTCCCTCATCCTGTCTCCCATCCTCATCCAAACTCATTACTAGCCTGAAACTCAGTTTTCTCATATTCCTGCCTTTCAAAAAAAAGGAATCTATCACATAAATATTATATTTGATATATGTATGTGCCGTACACATGTTTTTTATAAATATATAAACTACATACATATTCCTAAAACATATGTTGTTTGACTTAATTGTTTTCAACTTTATAAAACCCAATTAAACATATGATACATGATATATGAAGAGATTTTCAAATTTATTATTGGTCAGGAAAATGAAGATCAAGACTATAACAACATAATATTTTATAGCCATTCTATTGGCAAAAATACAGTGTGATGATATTGTGTGTTTGAGATCTCTTTTACATAAACATTCCTGCTTATTCTCCTTTTTTTCTCCATTGTAGCAAATTTTTATCAATTCATAGGCTGCCATTCTCTTCTTATTACTCACACTTGATGGATTTGAGTTCTAATTCTTGATACCAGTTATTTACAGAAAAGAATTTACATGAAGTATGGGCTACGTTCCTGTGTGTCTGATTTTTTTAATCCAGGATTTTGATCATGAGTTAATTAGGTGTTAATTTTTCCCAACAAATGAGCCTTGATTTAGACCTACCCCCTATACTTGTCACAATGAAATGAGGTCCAGGAAACTCCAGGCACTAATTGGTGTATCTTGTTTCTGCTGTCCCACAGTAATTAACTAGGATTTTAAGATTGCATTGCCTTACATCTCACTTTCAGAGATTACGTTCTCATCTTTAAAAATATGCATATTTTGAGGCCATATAGAACAAGAGGACCTGGATTCACCCTCACCCTGAAATCACTTTAGTGCAGACAAACTGTATAAAATAACAGTTGTCAGATCCTGATCCATGAAAGAGGGGAAACAAACCAGGCAAGCTGTACAAGCGTGTCAGTTTAATTTCTGAAGAAAATTTCCAGACTTCTGAGCAAAAATTAAAAAAAAAAACACTTCAGGAAGAACCCCACAGTCTAAGCTGAGGAGATGAAAGTGAGCAGCCAAGGACACCAAAGTAGGTAGACTTCTCAGTGCAGAACACCAGAGAAGAGAAAGATTCATGGAAGGAAAAAAAGAAAAACTCTGGGTAAACTTTGATTATTCTACAGAGTCCTGATCAAGGTGTGTGTGAAGAAAGCTATTGGAGATCAGGTTAAAACAAAACAAAACAAGCAAGGAAGAAAATTCCGGGCAGTGCAAAAAGGGCCAGAAGTAGTTCATGTCTCCACCAGCTACAGCAGAAAAATCTTGTAATACATAGAATACCAGGTAGATTGTATGTGAAAGGGTATTTTCAAAGTAATAGAAAAAAATTAGTCTTAAAATAACTTCTGTTCTGCTCCTGCCAAACAAAGCTTAAAAGCAGGACTCAAAGAATCCAACTGTTTCTGATTTACCCATCCATGAACGAAGTTCAAGAACCCTTTGAAGAATATGAGCAACCAAGAAAATTTACAATGTCTGGTATCCAATAGATAATTATCAAGCAATATAGAGAAGCAAAGCTTGAAGAGCCAAAAGAGAAGAAAAACATTAAACTAGGCAAAACAATCTAGAATTGACAGATGATGGAATTAATATACAAAGATATCAATACATGCTTATGATTATAACATGTTCCAGAATATAGAAGAAAATATGAATATGTTAAAAACATAGTAGATATAAAAAAGACACAAAATGTAATTTTAGAGATGGAGAGTACAATGTCTGACATAAAAACTATAATCAATGAGATTAACAACACATTAGACATTGCATAATAAAAGCTTAATTTAAGAGATTGTAATAGAAACTATCCAAATTAAAACAGAGAAAGACAGACTGAGAAATTAAATGCGCATCAGTGAGTCCTGGGATGGTTAAGCAGCCTTGTATAAGTTTAATTGGAGCCTCAAAGAAGGGGAGAGAGGAGAGAGGATAGAAAAATATTTGAAGAAATAAAAGCCCAAATGTTCCACACTTGATGAGCAGGACGACCCCACATATCCATGAAGCTCTATAAATCCAAGGCAAAGAAACTCAACAAAACAACACAAAGTGACATTAAAACCAATTGCTTACAACAAGTGATAAAGAGAAAAATCTTAGACTCCTGAGTAAAAAGACATTCTTCATACAGAAGAGCAAAGGTAAGAATAATAACAAATTTCTCTTCAGATACAACACAAGCCTAAAGACAGTAGAACAGCATCTTTAAAGTACTCAGCGGAAAGCACTGTCAAACTAGAATTCTAAATTCTAGACAGATATTTTGCTTTAAATGTAATGAAATCTTTCACAGACATACTGAAGCTCATAAAATCCATTACCAGCAGACACATACTACAAGAAATTTCAAAGGAAGTCATTCAGGGTGGAGAGAATATCAGATGAAAGTTTAGATCTTTACAAAGCAATGGAAGAGTACCAGGAATGATAATTATCAAATAATTGTATTCTATGTTTAAGTTACATTAAAATATACTTGACTAGTTAAAACAGAAATACAGTCTGTGTCACTTAACAACAGGGATATGTCTAAGAAATGCAGCCTTAGGCCCTTTTGTTGTTGTGGGATCGTTATAGAAAATACTTGCACAAACCCAGATGGGCATAGTCTACCACACACCTAGGCAACATGGGGTAGCCTATTGCTACTAGGCTACAAATCTGCAATATATAGTAAATTACTATACTGAGAACTTTGGGCAAGGTAGCACAATGGTAAGTACAGTGGTATCTCGGTATTTGTAGATAATTTGTTCTAGAACTCGTGACAAGTGCCAAAACTGATGTGCACTGAACAATGAAACATTTTCTCTTGCAGGGCAGCGTTGAGACTCACACAAGTTCTAGCAAGTGTGGTGGGTCCCAAGCAAGTGCTGAGTGCTGAAACACTTTTTTTCTCATCAAAATGCCATGAGTACAGGGTTTGACAAATTCTAAAGCAAATGAGTACCAAGATATGACTGTATTTTTATATCTAAACATATCCAAACATAGAAGAAATAAAGTAAAGATATAGTGTAAAACGTAAAAAGCGGTGTACCTGCAGGAGCTTACAGGACTAGAAATTACTCTGGGTGAGTCAGTGAGTGAGTGGTGAGTGAATGTGAAGGCCGGGGACATTACCGTACACCGCTGCAGACTTTATAAATACTGTATACTTAGGCCACACTAAATGTATAAAACAACATGAGGTTAAAGCAAGCACAAAAGAACTATGCACTCAAGAGTCACCATAAACACCAGATGTGTGTGGCAGCTGCCAGCATAGCATGGCATACTGTTTTACAAAAAAACTTTTATTTTTATAAGTAGAAAGATTACATTCTAAAATGATGATTAAGAAGTATAATATAGTAAGTACATAAACCAGTAACACAGTTGTTTATTATCCTCAGCAAGTATTGTGTACTATATACATAAGTGAACGTGCCACACTTCTACACAACTAGCAGTGCCGTAGGTGTGTTTACACCAGCATCACCACAAACATGTGAAGAATGCGTTGCACTATGACTATTACAACAGCTTTGATGTCCCTAGGCCACAGGAATTTTTCAGATACATTATAATCTTATGGGACCACTGTTGTATATGCTGTTTGTCATTGACCAAAACATTATGTGGTGGATGACTATATTGCAATGAATTTGGGAGTTTATAATAAATATAGAAGTGAAGTGTGTGACAGCAATAGTGAAAAGCCCAGAATTGCCCTGATAGGAGAAAAATATATTAGAGAAAAAAAAAACTATAGACCAATTTTCTGTATCAATATAGACACAAAATTCCTTAACAAATATTCTGGAAATTCAAGTTCAAAAACCTATGAAAAAATAAGCCCTGGCAGGGTGGCTCAGTTGGATGGAGTGTCCCCCCATATAAACAAAACTTTGCAGGTTCAGTTCCCAGTAAGGGCACACACCTAGGGTTCAGGTTCTACCCCTGGTCGGGGTACATATGGGAGGCAACCTATTGACATTCCTCTCTCTCTCTCTCATCAATAACCATATCCTCACATAAGGATTAAAATAATAATAAAAATAATAATAATATATCATGGCCCCATCAGTTTTATATATATATATATATACTCCAGATGCAAGGTATATTTAATTAATATTTTAAATATCAATTATGCTTAATGTCAAATATAAATTTAAAAAAAAGTCAGAATAATTCTTTGTACTAAAAGCTTAAAAAGAAAAAGTTATATGATTGTCTCATTAAATGCAGGAAAATAATTGGAATAGTCAATATCCTTTCATAGTTAAAACTCTTAGCAAACTAGAAAACCCTCAACCTCATACAGATGACCTATAAAAAGCATATAGTTAACACCATACCAATGATGAATTACTGAATTTTTCCTCTTATGATTGAGAAAATCATAGGGGTATTTGTTTTAACCACTTCTATTCAATGTCATCAAGTCTAGCCAGTGCAATGAGGCAAGAATAAAAGAGGCATATGTATTGGGAAGGAGGAATAAAACTGTCTTTGTTCATAGGAGATGATTGTCTATAAATAAAAGTCTAAGAAAATACAAAAAAAAAAAAGCCTCTAGAACTAATGAATGAGTTTAGCAAGGTTTCAGTCGTAGAAAATTCAATTGAATCTATACATGAGCAATAAGAAATCTGGAATTGAAATTTTAAAAAATGCAATTTATGGAATGGAAAATATGAAACACCTGACAGAAAAGCTCCTAAGGCTGCAGCAGTCAAGACAATGTGGTATTTCATATTAAGATGGAAAATAAATTTTTAAAAACCTGAACCCTAACCTTACCTCATACCCCAAAATTAACCCCAAATTAATCAGATCTAAATGTAAGAGCTAAAACTATGAAATTTCTAAAAAAATAAAAAGGGAGAAAATTTCAGTCTCATTGAGTTAGCTAAGATTGCTTTAATAGGAAAAAAAGCACAAAGTATAAAATAAAAAAATCAATAAACTGAACTTTATCAAAATTGTAAATTTTTGCTCTCCAAAAGATACATATAAGGGAAAAGGGCAATTCACAGACTTGTAGAAATATTTACAAAATATATACCTGACATGTCCTTTATATCTAAGAGATTTAAAGAACTGTTATACCCCACTCATAATACAAAAAAGAAAACAAAAACTAAAAATCTGGCAGAATATTTGAACACACAGCCTAGATGCAGATGTCAAATAAGGACACAGATGATAACCCTGCTAGTCATTGGAAAACTCAATTTATAACAACAATATTTTACTATACACTCAATAGAATGTCTAAAATTAAAAATACTGACCAGAAATGTGGAGCAACTAGGACTTTTATACATTACTGGTTAGTAATGTAAAAAAACACCACCACCTTGGAAAACAGTTTGGCTGTGATTTAAGATGTTACACCTACATTTACCTTCCTGCCCAGCCTTACTACTTCAAGGTATCTTTTCAAGAGAAATGAAAGTGAATGTTCGTACAAAGACTTGTATGTGAACATTCATAGCAGCTTTATTTTTAAAACTCCAAAACTGAACCAAAATTTTAAATTTTTAAAAACTGGGGAATGGATTTAAAAAAACAAGCTATCTATACTGTGAGTATACAAACTTTTTCTGTGAAAAGACAAATAATACATATTTTTGGCTTTCAACTCTGGTTTTGTAGCATGAAAGCAGCCATAATATCTAAGCGCATTGCGTGGTTGGATTTGGCCAAAAACGAATTGCTTTTAGCCAGCTGGATATAGCCTGCTGGGTTTGCAAGAGCCTGATCTATATATAGTAAACTATGACTCGGCAATAAAAAGAAGTACATTACTGACACATGTAATAACATTGATGAATCTTAAAAATAATTATGCTAAATTTAAAAATCTATACTGTATGATTCCATTTATAAAATTCTAGAATTTATGAACCAATCTATAGCAACAGAAGGTTTATCAATGGTGTGTATCTTCAGCATGGTTAAATAATTCCTTAGACATAATTCCTTTAGTTCCTTAAACCTGTTCCTAATATTTGACTTACAGCCTTCATCTAATAAACGCGACATGTAAGCTCCCCCCGAGGACAATTTCTATTGACTGCTTTACTCTTATGTATAAGCCATACTTTTCTGATTATTTGTATGAATTTTCACTTTTTGTTGGTGAAAACTAGGTATTTTAAATAAAATAATGTGGCAACTCTGGAAATTAGATTCCCTTTCCCCAGAGTTTTTTCCTGTTGTTTTTATTGCTGTTTTTTGTTTGTTTGTTTCTTTGTTTGTTTAGTGAATTTCCTACACTAATTCTTTACAGTTTGCTTTTCATCATGTGTTCTTTGAAGTCTGCATTTAGTTAGCTTAGTGATCAGCTATTGATTGGACAAAGGTTTCCTTAAATTCCAATTCAAAAGAAGTACCAAGGATTATTTCAATGGGCACAAGCAGAGCTCTATATTTATTCTTGGAGAGGAGAGGCCTTCAATTTTAAGTCTCACTAGAACCACAAAAGGAGAGCAGCAGTTCCCCAAAATTGGAGGGAGAAAGCAAAACATAGGTGTCTTATTCAGGAGCCGCTCCTAAGGAATGCCTGTAGTTTCCTGGGCCCACTTATGACAAACACAAGCATAATTACCCTGCGACCTTGTCTCTGTGTGACCCCTTCAAGACCAAGATTGGTAGAGGCCCAGAGTTAACTACAGGGAGTGCTTCAAATAAAATATTTTGTCTATCCCTTGACTAACCATAGTCTGACTTTGAAGTCTAATTTTTGAAAACCCTAGACCAGGCCTAACTATCTTAATCTAAATCAATCTGACTTTGGGGTTTGATGAACAAGGCTTCGTTCAGTTCTTTTCATCAGGAGTAGTCACCTGGATTCATATTCTTATGGAAAAATTTACTTCCATTGTTCACTAGGGAAAAGGAAAGTTTGAAGGCAGAATGCCAGTTCAGAAAGAAGGTAAGGATACTGTTTGTTGATTGATTTCCAGATGGAAAGCAAAAAGTTATTGCCTCAATCAACATGCTCTATTCAACATTCAATTGAAAAGGAAACATAGGCAACGGTAGACTTGTTACAAGTCACCAGGTTTATGTCTTTGCTTTGGTGCCTGTGTGATAAAATGGCAGAAACAGATTTGAGTTGAAAATATTGAAAGGGTCATTCAATGGAACCTAATTTCTATTAATAAATGTTCAGAACTCTTGTTGATATATAGCAATAAACTAAATTATCACTGGAACCCTCTGTTAAATAAAACCCTTGTGACATAAAGACAATGAGCTCTTCTGTAGTACATTTTCTATATTTACAACTGTTTAATGACTAGAAGTCTGTAGATGTAAAAAATCTGGTTTCCAGAAGGTCCTGGGACGCATTCCAAAGAGAGCCAGATTCTTTAAAAAAAAAAAAAAATGTGTCATAGTGTATCATATATTTACTACATTGAGACAGTTAAACTTTAGGAAATTAAACAACACTAGTTGAAAAAAACTCAATATTCTAAATAATAGAAGGTTAATCATGGTGAAAAAGTTTATCAAAACATACCTACCCCAAAGGAATTATAGTAAATGCCTTTTGTTGTAAATTAAATTTTAAGTGGCTAAGATAGTCTTTTAACTTGTACTATTTTAGTCACATCTATTCCCATCAGTCACATTAAATCTACACTAAACAAAGCTAATGGCACACACACGTCTCTGTGCTCAAAACACAGCACTTCCTTGTGCAGACTCTTCTATCTTGCTCCTGCCTAACTTGTTTATGTGCCAAAGTATATCAGTTTTTGGCATATAAATGTTTTAAAAAGATACAACCCAATACTGTAATATATAAGTTTAAAAAATTTCTTTTATTCTAGACCTTGGTCAAAGACTCTATTTTTGTTAAGAACGTCTAATAATGTTCCTAGAAACTAGTATTTAACTCATCTTATGCCCTAACACTTAATAGTAACTAAAAATATGTGCACACACACACACACACACACACACACATATATTTTGAAAACTTGAACCCATCCCATGGGCTCTCCTGTTTTATGAACGGCTGCAGAGGAACAGTAATGGTCTTTGGGAAAATCTAATGGGTATGTTTTTGTTACTGATAACGTGTTATATTTTAAAAATAAACCCTCTGAGGCATTTTGTTATTTTAAAATTCAAGGAATTTAAAACCATTGTTATAAAGGTTTAGAACCATTCTACTGTTTCATAAACAGTTATACACAGTCATTGTATTAAGATACTATATCAGGTTAAAGATAAACATTTTTCTATACCATTTTTATGCAGCAACTTGGCAATGGGAATAAATACATATATTTATAATAGAAATTACAATGTATATGTGCAAAAGTCTGTATTAAGTGCTTATGACTGTTTTGGGAATTTTGTTTTTTTATGTCATATGTAGTATGTTTTATGCTGCAAAAATCTCAAAAAAAGATTTTTTTGAGAAATAGAAACTCTTTGAAATATGTAGTTGGGAAGAAATCCTGCTTCCTTCTAGCCATGAAGGGAGTGACTCTTGTGCTCCCCACACCCAAGTTAACTGTCACCATAGTCCCAAAGGATAAGTCATCAAAATGTTTGTTAATTATACATGACAACCTTCAAAAAACCCTAGAGCCCATACAGATTTATAAGTTAGAATTCAGGACACAGTACCTGGTCTATACTTCCACAAAATAATTCAAGTGTGTATCTCCTCACCTCATTGTTTGAAAATGAATATACAGCAGAGCCTTTCATTTCCTGGCCAAGAAAATGTTTGTATGCCCTATGTCTACACTGGCTCAAATCCAGCGGTTCTAAGTACCCAATGTCTTCTTGCATTCCCCTGAGAAAATCTACATGCACCAAACATGTTTGGGAGAGAGGCAGATTTTAAGAAGGATTTTGTAGAACATTAAAAAAAAGGATTTCACATCAACCTCTGCCATAATTTCATAAATACCCATCCAATTTGTATCTTTTCCTAGTTCCTCTGGTAGTTCCTCCAGTTGCCAACTCAGAAAGAAAGCAGTTTTCTTTTTCCTTCTTTTACTACTCAAAACCTGGGTTTTGTTACCACAGTGCAAGAAATTTCAAAAACATTTTTATTTTTCAATTACAGTTGACAAACAATATTATGTTAGTTTCAGTGTAGAACAAAGTGATTAGACATTTCTGTTACTTATGAAGTGATGATCACCCAGATAAACCTGTAAACTACCTAACATCATACATAGTTATTCTGATATTATTGACTATATTCCCTATGCTATATTTAATATCCCATGTCTATTTTTTAACAACCAAATTGTATTGCTTAATCCCTTCCCCTTTTTCACCCATCCCCAACTCCCTATCCTTCTGGCAAGTATCAAAATGTTCTCTGTATCTACAAATTTCTTTATGTTTTGTCTGTTCATGTATTTTGTTTTTTAGATTTCAAATATAAGTGAAATCATATAGTATTTGCTTTTCTCTGACTTATTTCATTCAGAATAGTACCATCTGAGTTCATCCATGTTGTTGCAGATGACAATATTTTCTTCTTTTTTTTTGGCTGAGTCATACTCCATTGTATACATGTACTTCTTCTTTATCCATTCATTTACTGATAGACATTTAGGTTGCTTTTATGTCTTGGCTGTTGTAAATAATGCTGCAATGAACATATGGGTGCATAGGTCTTTTCAAATAAGTGGTTTTGGTTTCTGTGGATGAATATCCAGAAGTGGAATTGCCGGGTCCTTCTTTGTCTTTTGTTACAGACTTTTTTAAAAAATCTATTTATCTGGTATAAGTATTGCTAATCCAGCTCTTTAAAAATTTCCATTTTTCAGGAAATATCTTTATGCATCTTTTTATTTTCACTCTGTGGGTATCTTTCAATGTGAAGTGAGTCTCCCTTAGACAGTATATGTAAAGTCTTACTCAACTACCCTATGTTTTTTGAGGGTACATTTAATCAATTTGCATTTAAACTATTGTTGACAGATATATATTTATTGCCACTTTATTATTCATATTTTGGGGTTTGTTTCTTCTTCTTAAAGGGTCTCTGTATTTCTTGTAATATTGGTTTGATGGTGATAAATTCCATTACTTTTTCTTGTCCAGGAAGCTCTTCATCTGTCCTTCAATTCTGAATGATGTCCTTCAATTCCTACATCTTTTCTGTGTAGACTAAACTTGGTTATAGGTCCTTGCTTTTCATTACCTTGGGTATTTTTTGCCAGTGCTCTTCTGGCTTGCAAAGTTTCTTTTGATAAATCAGCTGACAGTCTCATAGAAGTTTCCTTGTAAGTAACTGACTGCTTTTCTCTTGCTGTTTTTAAGAGTCTTTCTTTGTCTTTAACCTTTGGCAGTTTAATTATGATGTGTCTTGGTGTGGACCCCTTTGAGTTCACCTTGTTTGGGACTCTCCGTGCTTCTGGGACTTTTATGTCTACTTCTTTCACCAGGTAAGGGAACCAAATTTTTCCATCATAATTTCTTCAAATAAGTTTTCACTCTTTGCTCTCTCTCTTTGCTTTCTGATACCCTCATATTGCAAATGTTGGTATGCTTGAAGTTGTTTCAGAGGCTCTTTACATTATCTTCATTTTTTTTTAATTTTCTTTTTTCTTTTTGCTGTTCTGATTGTTTTCTGCTTCTTATACTCCAAATCACTGGTTCAAATCCTTTATTTCATCTAATCTTCTGTTGATTCCCTCTAATGTATACTTTATTTCAGCTATTATATTCATTTCTGACTGGTTCTTTCTTATGTTTTAAATCTCTGTTTTTATGTTTCCTATCTTTTTATTGAAGTTCTCACTGAGATCACTGAGCATCCTTATAAACAGTGTTTTGAAATCTGCATCTGGTAGATTGCTTGTCTCCAGTTTGTTTAGTTCTTTGGTCTGTTCTTTCATTCAGGACATGTTTCTTTGTCTCCTCATTTTGGCTGCCCCCCTGTGTTTGTTTCTGTTTTAGGTACAGCTGCTCTATGTACCAGTCTTGGTGGAGTGATGTTATGTGGTAGGTATCCTTTGGGGCCCAGTGACACAGATTTTCTGGTCACCTGAAATGGGTGCTCCAGGTGTATCCTTTGTGTGGGTCATGTATGTCTTCTTGTTACAGTTGAACCCTGATTGCTGTTGGCTCATCAGTGAGAGGGATTGACTGTCAGGCTGATGGGTAGTAAGGACTGGTCATGACTACAGTAGAAGTGCTGACCTTATGGAATAGGATTTGTTTTAGTGGAGCTCTGGTGCCTGCCAAGTCTGCACTTTGAGTGTGTTTTTTTGTAGAGGTGGTTCGGTGTACTCTGGTAGGATCTGAAGGATCCTGGTAGGATCTGGTAGGATATGCTACCAGGTATATCGGTCCTGGGGCCTCTTGGAAGGTACAAGCTAAAGTCAGCATACTCTCTGCCCTACTGGAGGCCACTTGGTATGATCTACAAATTGTTGCCACTTGTGCTGGGCTTAGAGGTACCTGGGAGATGCTAAATTGTAAACTATGGCTGTCTGCCACTGGAGCCAGGCTTAAAACTGTTTAGCAAGAGGTACCAGGCATGCCAAGGCCAGATGGTACTTGTTTGGCACTTGTGAACCTTTGAGAGATTTTAGGAAACTGCAGTATAAGGCAAAACAGGCTATTTGTATGAAAAAGCCACTGGATGTGACTTAGGTGGGCCCAAGAGTTTGGTGGGCAGAGTTTTAGAAACATTAGGGTGAGTTGGATGATGTTATCCAGGTTGATGGAGACTCAGATATGGAGCCTACTCTTAGGGAGGGCTCAGCAAAGGAACAATGGCCCCTGCCAACACTTTTGTCTGAGAGAAAGCTGCCTCTCCTGCCCATACCCTGAAGACAGACCATTAAGTTCTTTCTCATAGTTGGTCTCCGGCAACTTTCAAGCTGCTATTACAACACTGGAGCCCAGAGCAAGTGAGTCCATCAGCCAGTAAGTCCGTGCACAGGCCCTTTAAGAGGAATGCCTGGGACTCCAGAAGCCCTTTCCCTCACTCAGCCACAATTTCTACTGGTTTTCACAGCCAGAAGTTATGGACACTTCTCTTCCTGGCACTGGACCCGGTGTGGGGCTGAGACCCCTCACTCCTCAGGGGGATCTCCACAGCTGAGATATCCCCTTTGATTTTTAACTGCCACATGTGGGAGCTGGTTCCACATCTCCATCCCTCCTAGCAATCTCCATGTGGCTTCTTCTTTATATCCTTAGTTACAGGACTTCTGTTCAGCTAGATTTCAGTCAGTCAGCTCTGAATGATGCTTGTCCTGTAATTTAGTTGTAGTTTTGATGTAGTCATGGGAGGAGGTGAGTACAGTGTTTACCTACTCCATCATGTTGACTGGAAGCCACCATAACGAAGGAAAATAATCATAAATTTATTTCAACCAAATTAGATGTCCCTTCAAAGGAAATCTCTTACCAATTGCAAAGAAGTTAAAAATATTTCTGTGCTCATGTTTTTATTATATATTCATTGCACTTAACAATGATCCTTTGGAAAATCTGTAGTAAGTCATAAGGGTCATTGGCTTTGGCTTATTCAGTTCTGTTCACCTGGATTTCAAACAGCTACTCATGGAAAACCTTATGAGCACTTTATTAGTAGCTGGGAATAAAAAACTGCTCAAAATTAAGGGCATTTATTTAGTTGGCTTTCGTACAGAAACAACCAACATGAAATATATGATCTCCCCAGTATACTTGGTGAAGCTGAGTGAAGGATAAGAGGACTTTCTAGTGTCACCCAACGATGGACTCACGTAAGTTTGGCAATCCTTGCACTGGAAATATTTATCATGATTTTCCTCAAAACAGACATACCAGAGGAAGGTTCCCTTGTTTCTAGGGTATGTATGAGCATCTCAGATTCTGTTTACCACTTTTTTTTTCAATATAGAATTGTCCAGAGTCAATTCAGCCTCAAAGACACTTGGGTATTCAGAATGCTCTTGAAGTCATTCATTTGAAGGGCCAAACCACACCTTCAAACTCATGTTTAAGGCTATATAAATTCTGGTTCAGGTCACATATTAATAGAGTATTTCCCTCTACTCAATTCATTTGACAGTACTCATTTTAAAAATTTTATATTGGCATAACTACAATGTCCCAGGCACTGTACTAATTGCTGTACCACAAAAATGATTCCCATGTGCCCTGATTTTTCTTTATTTATGCATCAAAATCCATCTCTGCCCCTCTGCATCTTGTCTTGAGCCTTGAGTGGCTAACCTCTGGTCAACAGAGCTTCACCTGCCCTCTGGATTCCTTTTGGGTTTGGGTTTGCCCAACGAAAGGTACTGTCAGGAATGAAGACAGAAGTCAGGGTATTTATTCTCCCTGATCCATGTGTCTCCCCATTCTGGTTACAGCTGATTTCCTTGGCCCTTTAGGTCTTGGGTAATAACTGCTATCCTCTGTTGGTAATCTCTGAATGTTTCACCGTATCTTGTTAGTTCCCATAATCTTGTCCCCACCTTTGTAATAGTTCCTTCTTTAAACTCTCTTTAAATGCCACATTTTTATGTTCTTTTTCTGTTAAGACCCTGCCCTATACACCATCCTCGAGAATAGTCTCATAGAGAGCAAAGTATAGACATAAACAATCTCTTCTATCTAGTGCTGTAATCAAGATCACTTAAAAATACAACGGATACATAAGTGGATAGTCCTACTTGCTCAAAATCGATTTTTACATTACTTTTTTACTTATAGAACCATACATTTGTTGGATTAGTGCCATGTTCAGTCAAAAATATTCAGTCTTTCTCACTGGTCAAGCCAATGAGGATATGGATAGAAATCTCCCAGGTGGAGCTCCTGGAAAAAAATAATGTATTTCTGATTAAAACAAAAACTGACAGACTTAGCTAATACAGACGTTCCTCCTTTTTTATTTCTTCCTGCCTGGAATGAAGATTCAATGTCTGGAAGAACAGTAGTCACCCTGAGACCATGCAGAGTAAAGCCCTTTCACCAGGTATAGTAGAATAGGAAGCTAGAAAGAGCTTTGATCCTTGATAATTTCTAGAACCTCAACTGCTTATGTATATCTCAACTTCTTATTAGTGGGGAAAACAAACCTTATTTGCTAACTTACTGTAGTCTGTTACTGATACATGCAGGTGATCAAACCCCAGGTAATAAAAGTGAGTCAAAAATGACTCTGACTCATTGTAAAGACAATTCAGCATTGGGTACAAGGAAAAGAAGTTTAAATATCTGGATCTAAATCTAGTAGCATGTATGGTGCAGTGAAGAAGGAGAGTAGGGGGAGAAATGAGGTTAGAAAATAGATCACAGCCAGATTGTAAAGCATCTTATCTACTCTGTCAGAGGAGTTCAGGTCTTATTCTGCCAATAAGGAGTGTATTAATTTTAGTGCTTTTGGCCTTAAGTAATGGGATGCCTAATAAATATGACTTAAGCCATACAGGCATTTATTTGTACACATTTATGACAGGCCCATATGTAGGAGGTTACAAGGTACATTCAGAGGCTTGATAATATCCAATGCTCATATGGTTAGTTTCTCTGTGATTCTCTTAGCTTGCCCATTACTGGGAGCAATTTGGCAGTCACGCTCTAAACACCACATCCAAAAGATAAGAAAACAGGGCTTTGTAATTAAGCATTTCTCTTTTCTCTCAGTTTTATTTTTTTATCAGAGAGGAACATCTTTCCTTGAAACCCTTCTGTACAAGTCTTACAAACAGGACTGGGTTACATATGCCTGAACTCATCTTTGGCAAAGGGGAACAACGTACTGAAGGGGTTCAGAGACTGCACCCCCCCGCCCGCCCCCGACAATATGCCACTCTGGCCTAAGGATTGTTTTGAGCTGAAGGCAATTAAGGAAAGTCAGACCCAGGATGAGTTTTCTGGCCTCTCACAATCTGTCTGAAAGCAGAACATAAATTGCTCTCATGGAGGTGTGTCACCTCTTCCCAAACCAGGAAGGGGATAACAGCCCTATCATTAGAGACAGCAGTGAAATGGCACCTAGGTGGACTTGCACAAACAAACCTTGTTAAGTAACCCTGCTCTTCCATTAGTTTCCTCAATATACTTATCTTCCCACAGTTTGCTGCCTGTGAAAATCTAACCCCGCTTTCATTTCTCTTATCACTTCTTTACAAGTTTGTTGTTTTTTGCTCACATGCTACATGGGCCCGTCGGAGTTACTCATCCCTGAGTACTCTGTGTTCATGGACAATGCATGAGTAGCAGACAGTCAGCTTTTCCTTCATACATTTTTTTTTTTTTGGCCTTTCTGCTCATCTTCCCAGTAAGAGACCTTCAACTTTTGGCTGTGTATACGATGGACTAGAATAAAGAGTGTGTTTCCCAGCCTTCCTTTGAAGTGAATTTTGACCCTGTGACTAAGATCTAGCCACTGAGTTGTAAACCAATAAATTATGTATAAACTTCTGGAAACCTTCTTAAAAAGACACTGGGGATGCTTCCTTTGCCCTTTTCTTTTTTACCCCTTTCTCTTTCCTGCTGGCTGAAAGGCAGGCACAGTAACTGCAGCTTTAGCAGATATTTGGGGCCATAAAATAACTTCAAGGTTGGAATTCTCCCAAAATAGGGCTGTAAGATAGAACTTAAGCCCTGGATGCATAGTTCAGTGGGTTAGAGCATCATCCCAATATGCCAAGGCTGTGGGTTTGATCCCTGGTCAGGGCACATACAAGGAGCAACGAGTGAATGCATAAATAAGTGGAACAACAAATCAATGTTTCTCTTTCTCTCTCTCAAATCAATAAATAAAACTTAAAAAAAAAAAAAAGAAAGAGCATAAAGACCAGATCAATTCTTAACTGCCAACTTTTGGATAATGCCATGAAAAAGAAAAACATCCTATCATATTTATTATTTTTGTCCTATGTTATTTGCAGCCAAATCTAATATTGTACTAACTCATGACTTAAACTGTTTATGATTTATTCCTTATGGTCAAGCAGTGGGACCCACTTCTCCTAAGTACAGTGTTGACTTACACTTCAACAAAAGAATGACTCTTTAAGTAAGAGTGAAAAAAGTGACAGTAGAATATGCCACCAATAGCATATGCTAAAGGAAAGATGGAGCATTGCTATACCTGCATGCCTGAAAAGTTACTCTACAATGTGTATAGGACAAATGAGAACTAGGAGGAATAGATTTAGAAGGTTAAAACCAGGATCATGAGAACAGCCTTAGACAGTGTCAATAGGAATGAAGAAGCAAGGACAGCTGTGATTGGATGGTGGGGCAGATGGAGAGGGAAAGGGAGAAGACAAGAAGACACCAAGATGCAGTCACAGAAAAGTAAAGAATATTTAGAAAACACAACATTCTGCATTCTTGTGCTTTCTCGTTGAAAGAAAAAGTGTATATTCAGTCAATCAACACATAAACATTTACTAAGCACTTACTACATGACACACACAGGTCTTTGACCATATATCACAGCTGGGTTAGATTCAGTGGGAGTTACGGTACTTTTCAGAATTCTATCAGGCCCTAAGTGGAGGACAGAGATGACTACAGAGTGAGTCTCACCTTCAAGGAGCATGCTATCCAGTGGCACTGGTGAGATACATGCACTTGACACAAAGTAGATGTTCGGTATCACTTCCTACAGTGAAAGACATAATCACCAGAGTAATAAAATGGGACAGTGATGTGTGGTTTGAGGTTCAAATATTTTGGGGCACAGAGGAGAAAAATTATAGTTCTATCTAAGTAAACAATGAAAGCTTCATGGAGGTGACAGTTGACCTCTTTGTAACTTAACTCAGATCATCTCTTGCCTTCATTATTTTTTCTTTACTTATTCTGTTCTACCTCCTTAATTATTTCACACAACCTCAAGATAGAGTATCTTTATAAGTTTTATAACTGAACTTCCAGTGAACTACATACTGATGCCAATCTAAATTCACATTAAAGTATTTTTGCTTAGCCCTGGCTGGTGTGGCTCAGTGGATTGAGTGCCAGCCTGTGAATCAGAGGGTCACCAGTTTGATTCCCAGTCAGAGCACGTGCTTGGGTTGCGGGCCAGGTCCCCAGTAGGGGGTGCACAAGAGGCAACCACACATTGATGTTTCTCTCCCTCTTTGTCTCCCTCCCTTCTTCTCTCTCTAAAAATAAATAAATACATTTTTTAAAAAGTATTTTTGTTTAATATGGATTCATTCATTCAATCATATTCATTCAATCAACTACAGTATGCAATATTATACTCTGATTATACCAGAATTTCAATAGTAGTTTTTATACCCAATATTTTATTTAACATTCTTAATGAATATAAGGCAGGTATATTATTGAGATTAGGTTCACTATTTTATTTAATATTCCTAATAAACTATAAAGCAGATCTACTATCAAGATTAGATTCAACTGTAACAGTCCAGTAAGATAGAAATCTATTTCTCTATTACATAAAAGTCTGAAAACTGATATATTGACTTACATGAAGTCCTCAAGGAACTGGTCTCCATCTAGCTCACTGTTCTGCCATCCTTTGGATGTGGCCCTGTCCTTTCTGCCCAGGAGAACAGTTTGAATTCCAGGCATCACATCTTCATTCCAGGCAGCAGAATGGAGAAAGGATTTGAAGTATAAAGGAGACAGAGGGCTCACATCAATCATCTTTTAAAGAGGGTTCCTTAAAGCTGCCACATGACACTTCTAATTACATTCAGAATTTAATCATGTGCCCAAAATGGTGACTTTCATTCCCATGGAAGAAAGAGGGAGTGGATACTGAATGGTGGCCATCTTGGTCACAATTGTTATTCTCATTTTTACAGATGAGGAAATGAACACTCAGAGCAGCTTGTCCCTGATGACACATCTGGTTCCTATCAGAGGCACGGTATAGATCCCTTTCTTCTGATCCAAATGCAGCACTGATTTCACTGTACAACTACCGCCTCCACCAGTTGAAATATGAAATGGCTCCTTTTTCAAAATGATTTTTCCCCTCCAAACTGACACAGTCTTACAAATATAAGCATAAATTTTTTAATAAATCAATACAATAAATATGTCCACCATTATTCTAGACCTTGATTTTCTATCTTTACCTTTCTGTAATGTGTTCAAATCTTGATATTAATTTTTATCTTAATCCTACTTTATTCATTTTTGGGTTTTGCCTCTTTATCCTGATAGATGCTAGTGCAATTCTTTTGCTCCCTTTCCCCTCTACAGTGTGTACATAGTACCAGATGGTTTTGTTATAAAGTTACACAGCTGTCCTGAAGCATCCCTTGACGTTTTCCTTCTGCATCATATCCTACAGACAGAATCCTCCACCACATCGGTTTTACATGATTCACATTTACTCTTTTTCATCATCTCCATCTCGGCTGAACTTTTTGAAAGACTTCGCTGTATCACTCCAATGATCTTCTTCAGAGGCTCTGAAAATTCAGGTACCCATTGCTTCGGAATTCTTACAAAAAATGCTACTTGTTCTCTCAGATTTTCTCCATAATTCCAAGATGTCTTCTTTTCAACATTGCCTACACTACAATCTCATTTACCTGCTGGCATAACATTTTTTTTTACCTTTTTCTGAGTATTTAATGCTGAACTCCTAACGCCATCACATAATCTTGCCACTCCCCTCATCTTCACTGCATCTCCTGACATCTGAAACTATCTTCTGCAACTCCCAAACATTTTGTCAATCTTTCAACCTCATAATAATAATTTAAAAACCTTGTCTGCCAAATGACTGCAGTTTTTATTCCTTCATATTTGAAATGTTCTGTTATATCAAAAGTATAAGATATTTTGATATATCCCAGTATAGCTATTTTTGATATACTGGGATATACTTATATACTTGATATATCCCAGTATAATGCTTTAAAACTTCTGTTGTTTACTGATTTAATTTGTCAACCAGCAAGTACTTAGATCTGAATGCAGACATTTCTCAATTAATTGTTTTGGGAATTTTGGGAGGATCGATCCAGTTTGGGCCTGTTTTTGAATAATTTCTGATTACATGGAAGTATAAACTGATATCTATATATCTTTGCTATTATTAAACAGAGAGGAATGAATACAGCACAAGTTTGAAACTGACTACACTTAACATGGAGAATAATGGAGACCTCCCAGCAAACAGGGAATTACACAAGAGGTGTTCTGGTAAAAACATAAAATATGAGATCACAGATCAAGCAATTTATGAACAGCAGCAGCTTTCAAGAGAACGTTTCTGCTACAGACATGCATTAGTGGCTTAATGACAGCACTTTTGACATTTTAAACCTTATAAATGACTTCATATGATTCATCTCTCTGGAAAAATACTTTCTAAGACTAACAATTGGATGAAGACATCTACTTAGTAGGAAAAGAATAAAATTATACTGTCATTTTTTATTAAACCTATAGGAGCAAAATTTATTTTATTTTGGCAAGATCACTAAACATACTTCAACAGATAATGATTGGGAAGAAATTAGGTCTTTCCTCTAAATATGTTTATCTAAAATATTCCCTTTATGTTGTGGGAAAATATCAAGATTCATATTGAAGTATCTTTTAAAGGATTTACAAAGTTTTCAAATGTTGACTTTTAAAGCCACAGATATAATTAAGGTGAACTGGAAACTAGCTCTATCCTTAGTCTTGGCATGGGTTTATTGTTGATTTTGAATATGTTTCTTATTATACCAACAATTTAATTTTCTTCTAACTTTATCTCTTCATACAATTCTTTAAATTACTGGGTACTCCTATGAGAAATGTAAGACTATCACAATTCTGTCCAAAAGCTTAAATGTTTTATGATATCCTTGTTTTGTCTATGAAATGGCTTTCATAAAAGACACACATTTTTTCTTTTAAATCTGTTTTCTACCACTTAATTATTTAAAATGTTTAACACAATTAAAAATTGAACATTATTACCAAAATGACAAACAGAATATGTAACTATTTGGGCTTGTAAAGTATTATTTCCACAACTAATTAGATCTCTTGTTTCATTTTAATGTTTAAATTTTAAAATATTCAATATAACCCAATTTTTTGTAACAAATGAAAATTCAAATGTTTTAAATGAAAATTTAGCTATTATTTTCTTTAAGCTGTGACATAATTCATAGTACTTGAAAATTTATACTAGAAATATTCTTAGCTAAATCTTAAAATGATTTCAGACAAATAGTTACTGGTGCTTTTCACCAAATATATCTATATCTCTGACTTCTGGCTTATAGTAAGATGGCACGTTCTTTTCTGTTTGTTTTGGAGCCATATGACTAGTTTTGACCAACGAGCAGTGAGTGGAAATAACCTGTGCCACTTCCAGAGTGAGTATTTACGTCCTGGTGCAATACCCTCCTGAGGTATCTGTTTTAGCAACATGATCCCATCATGGGGCTCCAACCTCATGATCTCATTTCCTCCCACAGGCCACATCTCCAACTACCAACATGCTAGGTCTCAACATATGAATTTAGGGGGAAACACATGAAGTTTGAGATGGTGGTCTGTCAATCCAGGTCCCTGAGTTACTATGATGTGTTGAGACCCATGCTGACTCAAAATGGACATGTAATGTTAACCAGAAATGGCCTTTATTGTTTTAAACCACAGAATTCTGGAGGTAGACTTTTTTTTTTCTTTTACCACAGCATAATCTATCCTGATTAAAATAGAATGTTAAGGTCTTTGAATTAGTTTCTCTATTTTTTCAGCCTCTATACACATTTACTTAATCTTGTTCCACTTTAAGAAAACTTAGAAAAGATAAAAAAAAATAGGAAGAGACACAGAGAGATCAATGAACAAGAAGCTCAGAAAAATATTTTTAAATAAAACAATACAAGAAAGTACAAAAACAGGTACATTTCAATTTTTTCTTATACTTTATCAATAATTTTTAATTATGAAAGAGGAACTACATAGTGAAGAAATAAAATTATATATAGAAATGCAGAAAAAATTATTACTCTCCAATATACCACATAAATCACATTAATATTTTTATCCTTCTGGGGACATCCAGCTAAGATGGAGGTGTAGGTAGACACACTGTGCCTTCTCACACAACCAAAAGAAGGACAACAAGAAATTTAAAAACAAAAAACAACCAGAACTGACATAAAATCAAACTGTCTGGAAGTCCAAAAAGCAAGGAGTTAAAGAAATATTCATCCAGACTGGTAGGAGGGTCAGAGACAGGCAGCTGGGCAGAGAGGACTCACGACAAGGCAGCAGCTGGCGGAGTGGGCAGTCCCACATTCCAGAGCGGATAAACCGGGAGAACAACTGGGGAGCGAGACAGACTACACAACCCAGGATCGCAGTTCAGGGAAATAAAGCCTCGAAGCCTCTGACTGAAAACACCTGTGGGGGTTGAGGCGCCAGTGGGAGAAACTCCCAGCCTCACAGGTGAGTTCATCGGAGAGACCCACAGGGTCCTAGAATGTACACAAACCCACCCACCCGGAAATTAGCATCAGAAGGGCCCACTTTGCTGTGGGTAGTGGAGGAAGTGACTGAAAGCCAGCAGAGCAGAGCAAGCAGCACTGTTCCCTCTTGGACCCCTCCCCTACAGACAGTATCACAACGCAGTGACGTGGGTTGCTCACCCTGGTGAACACATAAGGCTCTGCCCTTTCTACAAAACAGTCGCACCGAGACAAAAAAAAAAGGCCCAAATGAAAGAACAGATCAAAGCCCCAGAAGAAATATAACTAAGCCAAGAAGAGATAGCCAACCTGTCAAATGAACAGTTCAAAACACTGGTAATCGGAATGCTCACAGAATTGGCTGAATATAGTCGCAAAATAGAGGAAAAAGTAAAGGCTATGAAAAGTGAAATAAAGGAAAATGTACAGGGAACCAACAGTGACAGGAAGGAAACTGGGACTCAAATCAACAGTTTAGACCAGAAGGAAGAAATAAACATTCAACCAGAACAGAGTGAAGAAACAAGAATTCAAAAACTTGAGGAGAGGCTTAGGAACATCCAGGACATCTTTAAATGTTCCAAAATCCAAATCACAGAGGTGCCAGAAAGAGAAGAGGAAGATCAAGAAATTGAAAACTTATTTGAACAAATAATGGAAGAGAACTTCCCCAATCTGGCACAGGAAATAGACTTTCAAGAAGTCCAGGAAGCCCAGAGAGTCCCAAAGAAGTTGGACCCAAGGAATCATACAGCAAGGCACATCATAATCACATTACCCAAGATTAAACATAAGGAGAGAATCTTAAAAGCGCCGAGAGAAAAGGAGACAGTTACCTACAAAGGAGTTCCCAAAAGACTATCAGCTGATTTCCAAAAGAAACCTTACAGGCAGAAACGGGCTGGAAAGAAGTATTCAAAGTCATGAAAGGCAAGGACCTACATCCAAGATTACTCTATCCAGCAAAGCTATCATTTAGAATGGAAGGGCAGATAAAGTACTTCCCAGATAAGGTCAAGTTAAAGGAGTTAACTAGCCCTTATTTATATGAAATCTTAAAAGGACTTTTCTAGGAAAAGGAAGATCAAAAATATGAACAGTAAAATGACAACAAACTCACAGCTATTAATAGCCAAACCTAAAAACAAAACAAAAACAAAAACAACCAAAGCGAACAACGAGAACAGGAACAGAATCACAAAAATGGAGATCACATGGAGGGTTATCAGTGGGGGAGTGGGAAGGGGAGAGAGGGGGAAAAGGCACAGAGAATAAGTAGCATAAATGGTAGGTAGAAAATAGATAGGGGAAGGTTAAGAATAGCATAGGAAATGTAGAAGCCAAAGAACAACCAATGGACTTGAACTAAAGTGGGTGGGAATGTGAGTGGGAGGGGTGTGCAGGGCAGAAGGGAATAAAGAAGGAGAAATGGGACAATTGTAATAGCATAATCAATAAAATATATTTTTAAAAAATTAAGCCAAAAAAATTTTTATGCTTCCTGGCAAGTTTTTTCTATGCATATTCAGTCTGTGCATGCATTTGCTAATGTAATAATGTACTATGTGAATTAGATAAAGTAATAAAACATAAGAACTGGAAGGAAGTGTATTTAAATATTCAACTGAGTTTGCGGAAATGAAGCCTTTTGTTACATAAGTATAAAGTGAAAACCACTGACAATTAATTACATTAAACTTTAAACGTATGAATATCAAAAACAATGTATTTGTGTAGCCTAAAGTTGAAGCTTGTGTTTATAAAAAGCATATAAAACACTATGCAAGAAATAAATGGGTATGTTTAATTTTCAAAATGATTTCAGGTTTTATATTGTTATACTCAGAATATCACTGTGATTCCATAATCTAATTTTGAAATTTTGTCAAAACAAAATTAATTTTCATGAAAATTTCACAAAAAGAGATCAATTGCAGAATTAAGAGCTAGATTTTGTAATGTAAACTGAAAGTAGCTTAAGAGTTTGAAGAAATATTTATAATAGGATAATCAGAGATCCCAACTTTGAAAAATAGAACCTAAACTTCACTTTGATTTTCCATGATAAAGTAAGAATCTGTTATCTTTGCATGGGTCATACGTGAGCTGTGTTGAAGCTTGTTGTAATGGAGCACGCTATTAGAGCAAGAGCAAGTGCATGGGGCAGAACAGGTACAAAGAGCCTATCCAGCTGTGGGTCTAGCCTTGTAGGGGTGGGTTCAACATCAAAGTCACAAGGTCTAAATGGGTTGGCAAAGGCTGGTACTCAGACACAGTACGTCTGCTCTTATGGATTGTAAAGTCTTAGTTTGAGCTGCTATAACAAAATACCATAGACTGGGTATCTTAAACAACAAACATGTATTTCTCATAGTTTTGGAGGCTTGAAGTCTTAGATCAACGCCAGCATCATCAGTTCTGGATGAAGACTGTCTTCCTGGTTTGTAGATGGCCATCTTTTGTTGTGTCCGCACGTGGTGAAGAAAAAGAGAGCTAGCTCTGTTCCTCTTCTTATAAGGACACTAATCCCATCACGCCTCCCCCCATGACCTCATTACCTCCCACAGGTTCCAAGGACCATCATATTAGGTCCTAAGATATGGATTTAATGGGGATACAAACACTCTGTCCAAAGGGCAGAAACATGTCACAGGGCTGACATATCTTGGGGACAGTATCTTTGTCCTGAATACAAAACAAGAAATAAGGCTGAAGCTAAGCAAGAAGGATTGGGCCATGATGGCAGAGAGGACATGCAGCTGCCCAAGGAGTTTAGCCTAAATCCACTAGATACAGCTCTCAAGTCAGCGAAGCTAACTTCAGATTCTATCCACTGACAAAGGTAGGATTTCTAAAACGGAGGCTCCAGATTAAGGAGGGTGGAGCTGAGCATGGAGATTGAAGGTCTTTTTTTACCTGTAGCTGAACAGAGTTTCCAAAGCCAGACAATGACTTTCCCAATTTTGCAAATATTTCCATTTGTATCATCTTACTTGATCCTCCCAAAGTCTACAGACCTTAAAAACAAGAAAAGCAGGTATCATTTTCCTCACTTTAGAGGGGAGACATGACACGCCCAGGTCCTGAGATCAGTAAAAGAGGTGTTTTCTCTTCAGCTCAGTTTTCTTGTCTATGAAATGTGGAGAATCATAGAGGGCTTTTTATGATGGGATGACACAGAGAAAAGAGAAAGTGTGATCACAATGAAAATAAAGGTTTTGATTTGGTCAAATGACTAAAATTTCAAGATAGAGAAATAGGTTATAAAACCATGCAAAGCTTCTATGTTATGGATTTCATACAGGCATTGGCAAAAGGGTTTATAGTTATTATACAAATAAGTAATACAAGAATTAATAAAGAGTAATATGAGAATAAACTCTGTTTCATGTACTCACATCTGTAAGCCTACTTTTGCCCATGTCTATATTAGTTTACTAGGGCTGCCGTAAGAAAATACCATGAATTATGTGGTTTAAACAACAGACATTTATTTTCTCACAGTTCTAGAGGCTACAAGTCTGACCTCAAGGTGTTGGCAGGGTTGATATTTTCTAAGGTGTCCCTCCTTGACTTGTAGATGACTATTTTCTCCCTTTGTCTTTACATGCCCTCTCTCTGTGCATGTCTGTGTCCAAATTTCCTCTTGTAAGGACACAAATCAGATTAGGGCCCACCCTAATGACCTCATTTAACTTAATTACCTCTTTAAAGACTCTATCTCCAAATATAGTCACATTCTGAAATACTGGGGCTTAGGACATCAAAATGAAATTTGGCTGGGGGAGGGAGATACAATTCACCCCATAACAATTTTAAAATTACAGTGTTGGCTGCCCTGGCTGGCGGTTCAGAGGATTGAGTGCCAGCTTGTGAACCAAGGGGTGGCTGGTTCGAAGCCCAGACAGAGCACATGCCTGAGGTGCAGGCCAGTTCCCCAGTAGTGGGCACGCGAGAGGCAGTCACACATTGATGTTTCTCTCCCTCTCTTTCTCCCTCCCTTCTCCTCTCTCTAAAAATAAATAAATAAAATATTAAAAATAAATAAAACTACTATATTGGTGATAGGCATGATGTAATGGGAAATAGGAAGCCACTGAATTTTTTTGAGATAAATGGCATTATGAAAGTGATGTTTAAGAGAGATTAGTTTGGTAGTGGGTTATAAAACGGATATGGGAAAGATTAGACACAAGAAGACCAACAAGAAGGCTACCAAAATGGTCTAGAGTGGATTTCATAAGGGTGATGTTTCCAAATACATGCAACTTAAAAATTTTTTTTTCATAGAATTTATTGGTGTGACATTGGTTAATGAAATTATATACTATACAGGTTTCAAGAGTGTACCATTCTATAACACATCATGTGTACCTCATATGCAACTTTTAAAGCATGATGGCACTCCTTTTTTAACTTCGGGTATGAGTATGTCATATAATGCATTTCTGTGAATGATGCCACAAGCTTTCTGGTAAGTGGAAAAACACATGAAAGCAATTAAAAAGTGGTAGTAAAAGTGTATTCTAGATGCTACATTAATGTTACATAATATTATAGTTATAATGTGCTACTCCTTTACTAATTTTTACCCATTCATCATGCATTTATTTAGCAGGTATATGTGGGGCAGTGGCTATGTGGTCTGTACAGAAAAAGACATAATCTTCCCATGGAGGAGCCTGTTACTCTTTCTGCTTCCCGAAAGTGGTGTATTAAATTTTTCCAAAAAAGTTAAACTTTTTTACTATCTTTGCCTAAAAAATCTCCTCCTCCAGGCTTTAAGCTTTGTGAGCAATCACGAATTTACCCACCCATAAACCACTGAGAAGCCATCAAGCTCCTTTTCCATAGAGGAGCATGGTATTTTCTCCATAAGAAGACAGACCTACTATAAACGTGCCAGAGAACACACTCCCATTCCTGCAGCCTCCCCTGAGTGCCTTCAGTCACCCTAATTCCCATCGACTTCAAAGGGAGCTCGGAAAAGATATGGCAGAGGAACCAGAAGTTGGCAGGGGTTGTACCCAACACATCCTCAAACCACAGTGTGTTAAAAACACAAACCTTTCATGAAGCTAAGTGCCAACAAATGATACTTAGCATTTTCAAAGCATTTCCCAATGGCCTAATTAAATGTTATGAGGTCAATCAGTATTATTAGCCTCATTGTGTAGATAAGAAAATAGAGACACAGAAAGGTTAAGTGATGTGCCCAGGCATTCACAATTCAACAGGGTTCATGTTAGTGTTTGAACTCAGGGGGCCTGACAACTAAGGAATGCTTTAACTCATCTTCCAGTTCCCCTAAAAAATATTCTAGCTCGCTACAATTTATTGATCACTATTTATGAACTTAAGTTGATAGACATTTGATTTAATTTCTGAAGGTGAAGGTGCTAAGTCCACATCAAAAATAACAAAAATTTCTCACCTAATAGCTCCAAATTCAAAGAAGTTTACTAGAGACTGATAAGATTCTGCTGAATGTGGAATTCCCTCAAAAGAGAACTCTAAAATTATCAGTAATTTATTGATGTTCATATGTTTTTTTCTGTATATCTCAGCGATAAATGTAAGGTGATGAATTTTCCATTGTGATTAACTCAATGAGAATCTTTAAAGTTCCCATGAACTCTCATAAATTTTCTAGTACTCTACCACTGCAAAATGTCATGCAGAATGCTTTTAAATCAAAGTCTGACATATTTTAATCATGCAACCAAAGTTGTAGTCTTAGAATAAATTGTTAAATAATTCCCACCACATTACATATTAAGTATTGGCTTAATATCATCCTCTTGATAGAGAGGTTAATATAATAAGGTATTATTTCTTTACCTACTATGAATAATAAATTCATTGTAAGTTCATACAAGAATCATTGTTGTAGATTACATCTAATGCCTGTGTAAACTAAACTTTAAATCTCTGGAATATGCTTTTTCAAATAGCTTTTTAATTAACAGTTTTTTAAAAAATAGCTAACTTTCTTTCATCTCTGCTTAAGTCGAAATCTATATTTATCTTTTCTTCTCCTGGGATTATGTAATAAATTGTTTCACATTGTTAATAGCTTGATTATATGCAGTGCATTGCTTAATATGACTTTAATAAATTTGAATAAAATCAATCTCTCAATACCAACCTTATGTTTTAGTGATAATAATAGCAAAATTAAATTTTTAGTTTGCCCATATTCTGTTTTTTCTAGGAAATTTGATCTTGAAATGTGAAATAATATTGAAGTTAGATGTCTGCGCTCTACTTCTGTTCAGCATGTCAGAGGCAGGCCTTTGAAGTTAGTGTAGGAGAGGTGCACAATATTAGTTAATATAGTGCATATACTCTCATTAACCCAGAAATCAGCAGTCCTTTTCTAAATTAAATTCTTTCCATCAGTTTTCCTTCCTAAATCTTGGGGCTTTTCTCTTTGGCACTCTATCCAAGTTATCATTAAAATACGTATGGAAGTGGTCTAGAGTGGTGGTTAAATTCTGGAGTTCACTCTGCTTAGCTTTACATCCTGACTTAGTCATTGTCCAAATGTATAATCTTAGGCAAACTGCTTAACCTCTCTAAGACCCAATTTCATTCTTCATAGGCTCACTGTATGAATTAAAGGAAATAAAACAGATAATAACTGAAATAAAACAAGTACTCAATGTCAGTCATTATTGTTTTTAGAATGAAAATAATGCAACATGCAAATCGGTCAATTTACCATTATTGATTTATTCTCAAATATCTACTCACCAAGCATTTTTGAGTGTCTACTCTGTGTATGAACTAGGCAATTCCACGTAAAATTCTAGTTATTGTATGAGGAAAAAAGGGAAGATTTTGTTCTTATCTGAGGTAGTAAAAGTCTAATGGACACACAAAAACCTGCACACGAGTGTTTATGACAGCTTTATTCATAATGGACAAAACTAAAGATATTCTTCAGTAGGTGAATGGGTAAATAAATTATTCAGATAATGGAGTCTTTTTAGTGTTAAAAAGAAATGAGTTGTCAAGTCATGAAAAGACGTGGAGGAATGATAAATGCATGTTACTAAGTGAAATAAGGCATTATGAGGAGGCTGCTCGCTCTGTGATTTCATATGTGTGATATTCAGGGAAAGGTAAAACTATGGAGACAAAAAAATTGGTAATTTCCAGGGGGTAGGTCTGGGGGAAGGGATAAATAGGTGGAACATAGAAGATTCTTAGGGCAGTTAAAATTCTCTATATGATACTATAATGATAGAGATACACAATGACACATTTGTCCAAACCCATAAAGTATACCCATCAACATTGAACTCTCATGTAAACTATGGACACGATGCTTTAGAGCACTATTCTCAGGGGAGGGTATGGTGATAGATAATTATCATGTTAGTGGGCAGTTGGCTTTTCTGAGGATCTGTCTTATAAGGGAGACTGTGCTCACTATCCCTTACTCCCTTGCACATTGAGAAAGTCATGTGGCCTTGGATCCACCCATTTACTTAACCATACAATGGTTCAGTTTAAAACCCAATTTCTGGCAAGGTTATATGGAAACTTTTATTTTGAGAAGGCAACAGTGATGGAGATGCAGGCATCCAGAACCCAGCATCCACAGGATTGTGGGTTTGTCTCCTGTCCTGGTAGAGGTGATGGTGCAGGTCTCCACTTAAACAGCCTCTGACTATGGTTTAGGTATTGTTTCTGTGTTCAGAGTTTCCAAACTTGACTGTGGCCTTCCCAGAGCATCTGTGAAGTACCTAATGTCAACTAATGCAGTGTTGGACTATTTTAACCCAGGAGAGGTTCCAGCTGGTAAAAACACCTGGAGAGCGAGAGAAAACTTAGCTCATTAAACAGGCTGTTTATAATCAATGAAACCACACCCATGAGGATAAGGCCTTGGCCATCAACAGTGACTGTGCATCACCAGCTTTGGTATCAGACTTAAACCTGGACATTTCCATTTTGTCACTCTTTTCATCCTGGCTTGCAGCTGCTGTCTCTCCCCATGTCCTCCCCAAAGGTCACCGGCCCACTGGTTGAGATGCTGTGTTAATCAATGGGAGATGAGAGGTACATGTGATGGAGGGCCCGTCAAGGGATTTACTCTGGCCTGTCTGTGCTCCTGCTGTTTCATATACTTCAGGGTTTCAGGGCAAGGTTGGCTCAGAGTAGCTTTTGAAGCAACAAAGAACTGTTTCATTGAATAGTCAGCCTCCTTGCCTATTTTGTGTCCTGCCTATTTTGCTGCTACCCAACTCAATAATTCACTGGAAAGGAATGCTGCATACTAACAATTTTCTCACATAAAATACCCGTTGGATCTGAAACCTTGTGGACCAGCATCCCTGGAAATGTGAGCTAAAACATATTTTCTGGCTGCATCAGACTATTTATGTTTCACCAAGGCTTAGTCTCTAAGCGGATTTTCATCGCAGCCCCCAATGTATTTAAGAAAAACAACATTGCTGGAAAATATTCTCTATTCTTTTAAACAGGCTTGAAGCCTGAGAAAACCTTAGCATAAAACAATAATTCAGTTATATTTATAATCTTAAACACCATCCAGAAGAGCATTTCAAAAATTATATGCTGGGAAAGATAAGACTCTACCCCATAATTTCAGCAACAACTGTATGTCATGCTGCCAGATAAATATTTACAACACATTCAAATTTAGCTGAACTTATATGACTTCAATCAGGGAAACCGGTTCCAGACCCCAAGGTCAAAGCTGTTATCAGGTCTCCTGAGCCTGCTGCCACATCGTGTCGGAAACCAAGTGCCACACACTCGAGACTTCCTCAAGTCCTGAAAAGCTGATATGACAATAGTCTTCTCCCTCTTTCCTGGCTGTGGGAAACCCTTTTCACCCTTCTTTTCCTTGGCAACCAAAGTGTCCTTTTTTGAACAGGTGAAGGAACTGGTCACCCGTCTGAAGCAATCCCACCTTTTCCCCCTGGGATGTAATTTGCAAAATATTTCAGCTGGAATTTCAAGGGTATGAACTGAGGTGATGATGGGAGTGGATGTAAAGACATCCCACTGTAGCAGGCCCCCAGCCAAATTTGCAGTGTCAAGTTATCTGCTAAAAAATGTTACAAGGGCCATGGACATGCCCAAAGCGGGAGACTGCCAATTAGAAGGAGTGTGAATGAGACTTATGGGGCTGGCCTGGGTGACAGGGCCACAGTCATCATTTGGCAGGAGCCAATTAAAGATAGGTGTCTGACAGCATGGCCAGAGTTCTCAGGAGCTTATGTACAGTTCTTGGAACTGTGCTCTCTGTTGTAAATTATTGCAGTCAGGTTAAAAGTGCTTACTGCTCACTCCAGTGACCAAACTGTATGTAACAAGCACATTTATTTCCTTAAGTAACCAGTACTTGCATAGTTTAGTCAACAGTGTAGAGACGTGTGGGGTAGAAAAGTGGGAGAAAAAAGCACCACATATTCAGGTTCTTTTATGTACTTAACAGAAGAAAAAAACAGTTAATAATGCAAAGAAAAATCCCCCAAAAGAACAAAATAAAAAGCAAAAGCAACACTGTACTTAACCTACAATAACATTTTTGACATCATAAATTAAACTGTATTGACTGAAGGATTTGCAGCGCAACATAGAATCTTTCCAAATCATTGTAACAGGATTAGATTTTCTAAAGAAGAATGATGAGATTGACGGAAGAGGAAGAGAAACGTATTACACAGTAAAATCAGAGAAGCCAGGCTCTATATTACGCATTATTCTTTGTGTATAATTACAAAATGGATACACAGTGTTGAATTAGTTGGTTCCAAGTGATAAATCTGCAAGGGAAGTTTCAGCCGCATGTAATAGCTAAGTTACTATCACAAGTTTCAGATAAAACTATGGAAATATGCTGTTTTCAGGGCTCTGAATATAGACACTAAGGGAACATTGGCAAAAATTGATATTAGGCCCTAGACACATGGCTTAATTGGTTGGAGCATCATCCCATACACCAAATGGGTGTGGGTTTGATTCCCAGTGGGGGCACATACAGGAGGCGACGGAGAGAGACATATCTCTGTCACGTCAACGTTTCTCTCTCTCTCTCTCCCCCTTCCCCCTCACTTCCTCTCTCTAAAATCAATGAACATATCCTTGAGTAAGGTTTAAAATAAATTAATTAATTAAAATGAAAAGATTTGACAATAGGATAGCTAGAGAAAAACTTATAACCCACAAATCATCAATAGGGTACAAGGGAAAAAATAAATTCCAAGATCACTAGCAACATCAATTTTACTTTTTTCTTTCCTCAACTTTATAATAACACATTTTGCTACAAATCAGAGCTAATAGTTTCATGTCCACTATGTGTCAGTGTTGGTGTGTTCTAAGTGATCTCTATGTATCAACTCATTTATTCCTCAAAGCCAACCCTGTGAGGTGGGTACTATTACCTCCATTTCACAGATGAGGAAATGCATGCACCAGATGTTATGTGTTCAGTTTAAGTGCCTGCAGCAGGATTCAGATCAAGGAGCCTGGCTCCAAAGCTCGTGCTGAGGACATCTCACCTATAACATCACGAGATCAGCATTATGGTTACTTATACCCACATGTAAAGCTGAATTTTCTTTGGTCGCGATGACTCAGAAGGACAGAAGAGGAAAGTGAAGGGAAATGGGCCTAACTTCGAGCATCTTCTCTTCCTTATATATTTTTTCAATATTGGGAAATATGTATTTTTCTTGTAAATACAGCCTCATTGGGGTTAACTTCTGAATTCACTTCCTGCAGGTAATATGGAAGAGAGCATCTACTATTGCGAAACCACTGCTGCAATACACCTTAATGCAGTAAATTACAGTTATTTGTTGCTGTTGTTGTTGTTGCCAGTTCCCAGAAAGATAGCTGATAAAACAGGTCTGTCCTTATCTCGGGGGAGTTCTCCACAGACAAGAAGTGATTGGAAGGTCGTGCTTCTGGGTGGCCTAAGCAATCCAGAGTGGTGTTGACCAAATGATAGCAGCTTCTTTAATAAAACAGAAAGATAATCGTCGTTCCTGGATCATTGCGTGTATTTTTAAACACAAGGGGATATCTTGAAGCTCACCCTTAGCATCTCAGGAACTGATTAGTTTTACTGAGACAATTGTTTCCGGGATATCTTTCCAGCTGAAAGCTACTGGAGAGAGTTTCCGAAAGCAAAGTTTCTACTGTTCTTTGCATGTTGTGTCCCCTTTCTCCTTAAGATCCCCAAGGATATTTGGCAACAGTATGGACACAGCTGCAATTCTGTTCATTTTCAGTGATGCCTGGTGCTCTGATTAGAGCCTGTGGTCTTTGTTACACAAGCTTAAAATGATAGTTCAACTCAAGAGCTAAGCAACACTCACTGGGGGGAAGAGAGCTTGCTGGAGATGAGGACTGGAAAGCACAGGCGCTCTCCTGCATGTGTTCTCACACTTCAGGCACTTCTTTCCTTGGGATCACTCAGAATTTCACTCAATTCCCTATACTTTCACTTTTTAAAAAATTGGAAATTAGTCACTGTTCTCCTTTTCTTGACAATTATGGAAGTCTCTAATTGCAGGTTGGTCTCAATATATGTACGCCTGCTTTTCCTCCAAACCACCAGATGACTATACCCTAGGCTTTTCCCTTTTGTGTCGCAGGTAGATGAATGCCGGAAAGCTGCCCTGAACTGCAAAAGGAGATTGAAAACAAAGTATAAATCATTAACGAAGGAGAATCTACTGCTTCCTTATCCCTCTGGATCCTAGGCTATTCCAAATGTCAGGGCACATCAGAAACGTGAAGTTCAGGGATGATGTATTAGTTCTTTGTACAGCTGCACACAATCTGCTTTGGCAGAATTTGTTGTTGTTGTTTCGCGCTCTCTCTCTCTCTCTCTCTCTCTCTGTCTCTCTGTCTCCCCTCCCCCACCCTAACTTGGGACGGGGAGAGTAGGAACAGCAATGGGAATTTGGCTTTCTCCCTTGCTGTAGAGGAAAAGAGAAGTAAATAATCAATGATGACTAGCATTAGCTTTCAATGTACAGCAATTATTAAATGTACCTAGGCTTTCAGAAAGTTAAAAGAATTGATGACCCACAGAACTATGCAAACCATTTATGGTGCTGAAATACTTGGGAATGAAGTATTTTTGTGTTAAGATTTTTGTGCTAAGTTTTCAGCCTTCTGATTGAGAGCATGTGTAAGGATAGAGACAGGGATTCAGAACATGTACTTCCTAAAGACTATGTCTCTGACTTACAGAAAAGCTAGTCCTTGCAAAAATGCTGATTAACTATTACACTCAATAAGGAGCAAGATTAACAGATTCTTCTCTAAAAGTAGCAGGCATCTTTCCCTGGGCTCAGAAATCCCCAGCCCAAACAGCCCATGAGCTGACTAAGCACATTGTGTCTCTAAAAGGCCCAGTTAAAATGCATGCGATGCTGTAATTAGGAGGTTTCTGCACCTGAGAGGAACTTCATTTAGGAAGCTATCTTGACTTGAAATTTGTTCTCTTTTGGATTTCATTTGATGGGCTATACCTTTTCAATTCAAGCAAAACAGAATCTCTGGAGCAAACCTATTACCCCTGTATACTATAAAATAATAGATTTTTCAATATGTATGCCTGAAGACTCAGAGCAGGTAATGGGCACCAGTTATTTCTTTGCTTGGTCTTAAGTATTCAGTTCATTCATTCTCTTTATTTACTTTCTTCCAATGAAAATAAGGAACCTATAAGTTGGAATCCTCAAAAGTCTGAGTAACTTATTTTCAGCAAGTTGGGATTTGCTGGTGAGAGAGGACAGACACTGATAGCCTCTTCTCTGCACACTGGAGTTTGGAAGTGACTCTTCCAGAACCTTGGATGGGCCCCTCTTTGATATGTAAGTTCTACTTTGATATCTCAGGGTCCCTTGGGGATATCTACCCAGGACCCTTGGGATAGGCAGGAAAATTCTTCTAAGGACCCAGGAGAACTAAGGTGATTTGGAAACAAGAACAAAGTATGTGAGGGCACATCTGTGACCTGTACTGACATCAAACCAGCAAGCTCTGCAGAACACAGAAGGTGAGAGCAGGAACTGAAGCAACTCTTATTATTTCAACTGCTGGAGTCTGCAGATCTCTCTCTCAGGCCCTGCCTTAACATGATTCAGTATCCACAGTCCATTCTCTGTGTGTAACTCAGTTGGGATCCTTGAAAGAGTAACTTTGGGGGAGGGGACAACCAGAACAGGTGTCCACATTTGAGCCACTCAGCTATGACAAGGAAGCCAGGGCAGCTTCTAGAAGGCTGTGAATTTAAGGCAGGCAACACTCTATAGAAGTTGGGAAACACATCAATATGAGCCTACTACCCGACCCAGTTGGGCCTTTTCAACTTCCCTGTGTATACAGATACCCAGGGATCTTGTGAAAATGCAGATTGTGATCCAGTAGGTCTGGGGTGGGACCAGGGGACCAGGGTTTTTCCATCTCTAACAAGCTTTCAGTGATGTCAAGGCTACTGGTCCATGGACCACACATTCATGTAGTGGCAAGGCACTATGCTACTATGTGCTACAAGTCTGTGTCTTTAATAATAATAATAACTTGTACAGCATATTTAAGATGCACTAGGCACTACTTGAAGTGCATCGCAGGCTAACTTCATTTCAGCCTTATACAATAACAGCCATAGACGTACATACCATGACCCCCACTTTACCTATGAGGAAACTGAGGCACAGAAATGTAACCTGCCCAAGGTTTGAACATTTTATGCAAATTCCACACAGCTTTTGTCTGTTATTCTGACCAAATGATTGGAGCAACCTCTGCTCTTTCTTTCTGAACTCCAAGGACCTGTTCAATATCTGGATACGGACCACTATGTAAGAGTTATGTCTGGCCAAATAGCATCAAAACTTTTCCATATGGAATCGGTGTAGTAACTGTACTTCAGAATTCTCAGAATCTAACTAAGTCAAGCTCAACAATATGTGGGAAAGTCCAAATGCTGAAATAACCGGCTCACATCTCTGAATATTCTACTCTGTTGCGCCTAACTACTGTTCTTTCCTTTTCAACCAGAGCACTCTCTCTCATCATAAGTAAGTGCACACTGGTTTGTTTTCAATAGGTGGTTTACGTCCAGATTATTTTACCTTGTCAGCACCTGACAGATGTCACAGTGAGCAGAGGAATAGATGATACTCATCAAGCGTTCCTTCTATGTCACAGCTGTGGGAGGTAGCAGTTCCAGCTGGCCAGGACCTAACTCTATTCAATGAGTACCTCCTTTGCTCTTAAAACTGCCACAGATGCCTCATGGGGAAAACTCCACATATAACTTTCACTTACTTAATTCCCTCAGGTGGATGAGTAATTTTATGCAATCACCATCTACTGCTGGTTTGGATTTCTTTATTTTTAAGAGGATCTATTATTTATACTTCTTAAAAGTTTTATTGTTAGGGTAAATTGTCCAAAATCTCAAGTCAGAATATAAATTAGGAGTAGAAATTTTATGCTACAATAATACAGTGAGTGACTTTTTAGGGATATAGTTGTTTTGATGGTTCCACATGATTCAGCTGAGTTCTACCCCTTTTATCTAATAACCAGCGGCTAACAGAAACAGGTGGTACTTACATCAGAAACTGGCCTTGGCCAGGTTGCTCAGTTGGTTGGAACATTGCCTCTTACACCAAAAGGCTCTGGGCTTCTGGTCTCTCTCTCTCTCCCCTCCACCCATGTCCACTCTCTCTAAAATCAATAAACATATCCTCAGGTGAGGATTAAAAGGAAAAACTGCCATACTCTTTTCCAGAATGGGTATACTATTTTATACTCCCCTAGCAATGCATGATGATCTAGATACTCCACATTCTCATTTGTATTTGGTGTTATCACATTTTTTAAACTTTTAGCCATTTTGATGAGTGTACTTTGATATACATTATAGTTTCAATTTGCATTTTTCTAATAGCTAAGGATGCTGAACATCTTTTCATGCATTATTGTATTTATATAGGCAAATTCCTAAAACTTGCCCCTTTTGAAGAATTTAAATCACAGCCAGTGCCCTTCAGGTTGACACTTAACTTGCATTGTCTTACAGAAATGTTATTGGAGATAATCAATGAATTCTGACTTGAACATTATGGGTAAAATAGGATTGGAGGTACTTGCCAATCACTGTGTATAGCAACATGGGGACTATGGGAAATTCTAAGTTTCAAACAATCATCTTGCAAATAAATACTTGGCAAAAAAATCCTGAGTTTTATTTACTTTTTTTTTTTGTTTTTGCTAACCCCTAATTAGTCCTCAAAAAACTTTTAAGCAGTTCAATTTGTTCACGTTAGGAATTGTATATACAATTTTTTTCTCAGTTCTAAGGAGTTGCATTTATTTATTTAGTCACTCAGTGAGTATACAGTAAGTACCAGCTAATGTGCTGGGACCCAAGCAAATCAGCCAGTGAGATAAACAAAATTTTCGCCCTCAAAGTTTATAGCGAGTAAAGGTAATCATTTCATATTATGTTCCTTAAATGGTACTTGCCTGCTCAGTTTAATCGTAGGTTGTTATTTATGTTGAGTTTGTGACTAGGTGGGAAATCACATCAAGGGCTCATAGATTCCGTGACACCTTTCCAGTTTCCTCCCTTCCTCTTCCCTGTCTTCAGGTCTACCCTCCCCTCCTGCTTCCAGCCAGCTACTGCAGCATCATAAACAAGAGAGGGCTCTTTCTCCATCCCCTTCAAAACTCATCACGTAGGGATTTACCAAAGACTGAACCTCCAAAAACTTTTGAAATTAACAGAAGAGACGCTACTCCTGAAATATAAAGTTTTTTAAAAAACACAAAGAGCTAGTTTGCTTTATAAATTGAGCCATTAGTAAAACACTTTTCATCATAATAAAAATACTGCTTTCTATATTGTACAACATGAGGCAAGCTAGAGAATAGACTTAGTCCTCTTTTGATCCATTTAACAAACTTTTGTTGTATATGTGTTATTATGTTACATTTATGGATAACATTTAAGGTCCTGGAGAGGTAAAATCAACCACACTGTATCCCTTTCTGCCAAGAGCTCACCTTCTGGTGGGAAACAGAAATGAAAACAGAGAATTTGAATAAAATATCCTAAGTGCGTCTGAGTTGTCATGGGGACAAAAAGAAGAAAATGACCGCGTAGCTGGTGACAGATTGAGAGACTGGTGAGAAGGGAGTTCCGCTGTGGCAAATTATAAACTATAAATATTTAGAATATGGGTCAAAGTTAAAGTATAATTATTTTTCTAATGCTCCCTTTCACAGGTACTTTTGATGGTTTTGTTTGTTTTGTTTTGTTTTTAGTAAGTTCCCTTCAATTTACCTCTATTTTGTTGAATTCCAGGTTCTACTCTTATTTACTAAGTTATTTTCCAAAATGTTACATACCAATTATTTTACCCCATGTGAGGCATTTCAGAAACACATTTCCATGCAGGCATTCCCCACTATCTCCAACTTTCATTTTTGTCTTTTAGCCAGTTCTAAATTTAAAGCAAATATTTCCTAAAATACGATGGCAACCTGAATTTGTTTTGTTTTTATCAATCTTTGGTGTGGAACCTTGTCAAGAGTCTTGTAAAAGTCTAAATAAATTTGGTACACTGATGTTTCTAATCCAACTGCGTGCTTACCCCCTCAAAGAACTTTGGTTGGGAAATATTGGCAAGCGTTATGTTTCACTGCATAGTATATTCTGCCACTGGCCTGTCTCCTTTCTATTCTTAGATTGGAAAAAAAGAGTCCCAAGGCTTTTCTTGGTTTATTTGTATCTTTCTTAATGGTGCATTATTCTAATGAGATAAAAATCAAAAGCATAAGTATTTTTAACATCTCAATTTCTTACAGTGAAGCATGTAATAGAATTTTGATAATGGTCTTAAGTTTCTATCTTCTTTCCAAAATATGTTAATCCAACTATACGAAAATGCCAAATCTGAGATCAACATGCAGCTTATCTGAAGGCATGCTTAGGTACTTAATTTAATATCATGTTAAGCCCTAGCTTTTAATGCAAAGTCACAAGCATGGATAAATCATTTAAGGTACGTAATTTTAAATTTTAAAATAAAATTAATTCAGAATGAAGTTATTTTACCATCCACATGTTAATGATGGTGCTATCAGATAAAATTGCCTGAGGACTGCATGCATAAACAGAGATTCTCATTTTTTTTTTAATTTTTAAAAAATCACATTTGTGTTTATAAGTGATTATTTTTGTTGTGCTATTTTTAATGGTGCATTTTTATTATGGCAAGAAAGGGCATGCCTTGGTGGGTTTCTGTTTTTTGAACAATGTGTTTGTTGTTACTTGTGAAGAGTTTTGTGTCTTGCTCATTTGCTGTGGTCTGAGTCCTGAGCATCAGTAAAACTTGTGAAAATAGTACACATTCAACCCCTTTTGTGTTTTCTTTAATGAAACATTTTTCTATCTATATTCTCCCATGTTGATTTGACCTCATACCCCATTGTATACAAGAGGGAAGTATTTGGCTTATTTTCACAAAATTGTTTGACACTTAGAGGATTAAAGAAAAGTTGATTTTTGGTCTGTACAATAAAACCAAAGAGCAGAAATGAACAATAATCTGAGATCTAAATTCAACTACTAATATAAGAATTCATTTGATTTCCTTTGGTAATTTGAAATTTCATCAAAAACAATCTAAAACTATTCTTATTTGTGTGCTTTATTGATTATGACATTAGTATATTAAAGGTAAATAATGTATAATGTCTTCTGACAAGTATTTTTCAAATGTCTATTATGTCCCATATCCATGATGTTTTAATTATTAGCTTCATGGTTTGCTTATGAAAACCAAAGAGTACTATTTCCAACATAAAGAAAATAATAGATATCTAAAGATTTTAAAATGCATGTTTTTAAAGAAAAAAAAAGGATAGATGAAAAACACTGAATATTTTCTTTAAAATAAACATAGTCATGTCTGATGCAAAAAAAAAAAAATCCTGATAGTAAATTTTATATATCTTCTTAATTGATAGGCTTATGATGATGATATATTTGAAAATAGTTCCAAGAGTAAGTTATAAAATACTAGTAGATAGGACACACTTAAATGAATATTCTTCCTACATATATGCTTTCTTTTCTCCACTAAATCATGTTTGAGCATGCAGTGGAGCTTATAGTTTGCTTATTTGCCAAGGACAATATGTTAATATGATTCTATTAAGAAAAAAAAAAGACTAAGGGAAGGTCAATGTAAAGTTAAGATGACAAGATGGTAAATTTGAAACATACAAATCCTAATCCATAACCTCAGATGCCCTTCCCAGCTTTCTGTAATTTTCAAGAAAGACAACTAAAGAGTTTTCTATTTTGTTACCTTTTGGTGATGATAATAGTTATACCATTCAGAAAAAAAAAGTATAATACGTTTCTTTCTTTTAAAAATGTGTTCATTTCTTCTTAATTCAATAAAAATGTACAAATAATGAAATAATAATTACTTATTGTTTACTTTGTGACAAGTTTAAAGAGGTGAACTAGCAACTCAAGATGAAATGTTGCATTAAAATAAAACCCAGGCAGATTCCAAGGACAATATGCCTAATCCCATTTCATTCAGTAGAAAGGTAAAGATTATGAGATTGCTGAGAAGCTGTGTTCTTCCTTGAGGGAGTCTCGGGGCCGTGAGGGAGACAAACCGAAAAGCAATGATGAGCAGCCTCCTATGTGGCAGTAGAGAGGTGGTATAAGGCTGTGAGGGAAACAGGAAAAGGTACCTGCAGCCTGGGAAGGTAATATTTCTGAACAAAATCAGTCAGTCAGGAGTTCGCCCATTTAGCACGATTTAGAGAGTATGAGCTAGGGAAGAGAAGGTCACTCTAGGAAGAGAGAAAAAGCATAGCCAGAGCTATGAGGAAAGAAACATGAGCGACGTGCTCAGGGAACACATCCGAGCCAGTGGAAGTGTGTTGGGGGTGAGAATAGCAAGGGCTTTGAAGGGGTGGACAGTGGCCTTGTGAGCTAGCAATGCACGCCTTGCTGGGTGTATTGTAAGGATTAAACAACATATAGAGTAACTAGAATGTCATAGGCACATAAGAGACGTCAGATTCTTTTTAACAAACATTTAAATTTACTTAGAAACTTGTAAATGGAAGTGTTTTTCCTTTGTAAGTAATGCCTTTAGTGTTATATAATCTCTTTTCACCACTTCAAAAAGGGAACTAACCAAGCTTATTTAAAATTTTCATGTTAAGGACTGATTTAAAACATTTAAATACATATAATACTACATTCTATTTCTACTATTTAGTTAGCTTTGTATCTTGAAGAAATATTTTATATAATTACATAATCCTCATTTTATGTAAAAGCTATTTTCTATTGTAGCTTTTATCAGCAGAGTTATAGTATCAGTATTGGAAAATGAACATCTCTGGCGTTCCTGGCTGAATTGCATTTCCCCAGTATTCGTACTTCGAAGCCCTAACCCCGCTATCTTGGAATGTGACCGTATCTGAGGATAAGGCCTCCGAAGCAGTGATGAACGTAAACAGGGACAGGATGGTGAGCCCTCGTCCAATCTGACAGGTGTCCTTAGAAGAAGTGTGGACACACAGAGAAACCATGCATTCACACAAGGACAACCCCACGAAAAGATAAGAGGGCAGACACCTGCAGGCCAAGGATGGAGGCCGCAAAGGTAATCAATCCCCTCAGCACCTTGATTTTTGGATTTCCAGCCACGGTTTCCAGAACTGAAAGGAAATGAGTTTCTGTTCTTTCAGTCACTCAGTCAGTGGCATTTTGCTATGGCCGCCCCAGCCAACTAAAGGCAACACCTACCTGAAGGCAAGGCAAGATCCATAAAATTGAAACCATGTGACAGTCCAGCCATTATATAATTAATTTCGGCATTGCCATATGTAAGATATTCACATAATTCAAACCAATCCGTGAATTCCAGCCCCCCCACCCCTGCCCCACTGTTTAATACAAATGAGCACAGCACACTTTCTTATAAGTATGTCCTGGTGCTTAAACAATAACTCGTAAAGGGTGCAAAAATGTTTCACTAGATGAAACAGCACAAAATGTAACATTAATACATCAGTTCCTTTCAGTGTGGCCTTCATTTCAATACTTAATAAAGGTTTACTCAGCAATCTTCCCTTCAGTCTTCTCAATGAACCACGGTCATTTCTGGCGCATATGCCGAACATAGCAAACTTTCCTGAATTAATAAAATTAAGTCTGTCAGATTTAGGCCAGTTGGGTTTCAAATTCCAACTAGACCAAATACTGGCTGAGCATAGTTACAGCTTGTATAGATCAGATTTGGCATAAAATTCAGTTTGTGATGTAATGTAAATTGTCAAAGTGATACTGCTTCAAATTTCATGTGGTTTATTTTAAAAGTGATATATATCATACAGAAAAATAAAGCTTAACTTAATGTGAAAATAACTACTTAGAAGAACAATAGAATGAGAATGTAAGTTGAGCAAGCATTCATTTAGAACTGGCATGTGGCTCTCCATACTAATCCAGGACTTCATTGTTTCCATTTGGATTGAATAGAAAAAGAGAGAAGTCTCAATAAAATGCTACCTCCGCTTTTCTATAATGTGAAAATTTAAAAAAAAAAATTTTCCTTAGGAATAGGCACATTTTATTCTCTTAAGTAAGTGTAAAATTTTCATTGCATTTTTTTGTAATGGGAAAAAAAAAAGAACCCAAACCTGATACGACTGCACAACATTGACTGTGTCAAAGTAAGCTCAATTAGCTTAACATTGTTAAAATATACATGTTTTGTGGCAAATTTAATTTTGGAGTTTTAAACATCAAACCCATGTCATAGCCACCATTTCAATGAGTAAAGATTCTTGTCAAAGTACCCATATCAAAGTCTCCACCAACCTGGCCCTGTTTGTCCCACACCGCTGATTCCCCGAGACCCTGCCCCATCCAACTTGTGACCCACCCAACCTGTGTCCAGTGGCTTTTCCATACAAATGGACTGTCTTGGCTCATGCTTCAGACTACCCTAAAATCTCTTAGATGAACAGCATCTGGCCTCAGTGTGCCCCTGACCTCGCTGAGTGGCCCCAGGCTTAGCATTAGCTGCAACCAGCCTTGGTTTGCAGCTTGGCCTCATCCGGGCCCTTCCAAGCCCAGCACAAGTATCAGCTATCTGAAGATTGCTTTGTAGCACATGCCAGGTGGCCCTGGGAAGAACACAAGTGACAACTGATTTTTATCTGCACCTCCAAGGAAGCCCCAGAGCCAGCACACCTAGTGGACAGCTTCAGACCATATTGAAGCAGCACCCAAACACCTCCACAAGTGACTCACTCAAGAGTCAGACGAAGCAGGCACCACTAAAATCAGTCCATCTCTATGGAGAAGGCCCCTGCACACCCTTCATGGTAGTGGGTGGTTTGTGGTCACAGCCAGTTTTTGCAGGCCACTGGCCTAGGAGTAAATCCCTTCCATTGATGTGCCAACAGCAATCAAGGCTCAATTATAAGAGGAGGGTGTACACAGCCCACATGGGGTACACACCTGGAGTGCCCAGGTCAGGTGATCAGGAAGACTGTGCCACTGGACACTACAGAGCACCTACTACATTAGGCCACTCTACCAAGCCCAGGAGACACAGCAGCATTATCTGATATATAGAAACAAATACAGGGAGGTTGCACAAATAGGGAGACAAAGAAACATGTCCCAAATGAAAGTACAGAACAAAACTCCAGGAATAAAACTAAATAAAATGGAGACAAGCAATCTACGAGATGCAAAGTTCAAAACACAAATTATAAGGATGCTCAATAAACTTAGTGAGGACTTCAACAGCATAAAAAAGGACTTGAAAAACATGAAAAAGAACCAGTTAAAGATAAAGGATACACTCACTGAAATGAAGAATACAGGGAATCAAAAGTAGAGTAGATGAAGCCGAGAATTAAATCAGTGATTTGGAATCTAAGGAAGCAAACAATCACCCAATCAAAACAGCAAAAAGAAAAAAATTAAATTAAAAATGAGATTAGTGTAAGGAGCCTCTGGGCCAGATTCAGGAGTACCAACATTCACGTCATGGGAGTGCCAGAACAAGAAGAGAGAGAGTACAAAATTGAAAACCTACTTGAAAAAATAATGACAGAAAACTTTCCTAACCTGTTAAAGCAAACAGACATACAAATCCAAGAAGCACAGAGAGTCCCAAACAAGATGAACCCAAAGAGGTCCACACCAAAACACATCATAATTTAAATGAATACGGTTAAAGATAAAGAGAGAATCTTAAAAGCAGCAAGAGAAAAGCAGTTAGTTACCTACAGGGGAGCCCCCATAAGACTGTCAGCTGATTTCTCAACAGAAAGTTTGCAGACCAGAGCGGAGTGGCAAGAAATACTCAAAGTGATGAAAAGCAGGGACTTACAATCAACATTACCTTACCCAGCAAAACTATTACTTAAAATCAAAGGACAAATAAAGAGTTTCCTAGTCAAGAAAAAGTCGAAGGACTACATCACCACCAAACCAGTATTATATGAAATGTTAAAGGGAAAAGAAGAAGAAGAAGAAGGAGAAGAGAAAAAATCAAAGATACGAACAACAGAATGGCAATAAATACACATCTATCAACAACTGAATCTCAGAAACAAAACGAACAAGCAGAACAGAAACAGACTCATAGATACAGAGAACATTTTGATGGTTGCCAGATGGATAGGAGTTGGGGGAATGGATGGAAAAGGTGACAGGATTAGGAAGTACAAACTCGTTGTTACCGAATAGTTATGGGGTGTAAAGTACAGCATAGGGAATACAGTCAATAACATTCTAATAATTGTGTCTGGTGTCAGATAAGTACAAGATTTATCAGGATGATAACTTAATAAGCTATATCATATCTAGTCACTGGAATGTACACTTGAAACTAATATAATATTGTATGTCAACAGCAATTGAAAAATAAAAAAGATTTAAATAAAGAAAAATATAAACAAATAAATATATTTATGTAGTCAAATATATTAAACTCCTTCAAATTATCATACTATTAGTTCATTCATGTATTTATTTACTCAACATATGATTTCAGCATGCCTATTACCTGTCGTGAACAGTGGATCACATATGGGCATTCTCATCACCTGCACAGTATTTAAGGAAAGATAAAGATTTCATAATTAAACACAAACATAGTTAAAAATTTGATGTGCTAGGACAAATATACAAATGCTTAAATATATTCTCTCATTGAATTCTCATAATACCCATGAGATCATTACTACTTTTAGCTGCATTTCACTCATAAAAATCTGGGACACAAAGAAGTGAAATAATAGCCCAAGGTCACATAGTCTACAAGTATCAGACCTGAGATTTTGAACCCATGGACTCTGGCTCCAGGGCTTGTTTACTACTATTACACTGCACACACTTTCTTTCTTTCTTTTTTTTTTAAGATTTTATTTATTTATTTTTAGAGGGGAAGGTAGGGAGAAAGAGAGGAAGAGAAACATCAATATGTGGTTGCTTCTTGCACACCCCCTGTTGGGGACCTGGCCCACAACTCAGGCATGTGCCCTGACTGAGAATCGAACTGGCAACCCCTTGCTTCACAGGCCTGCACTCAATGCACACCAGCCAGGGTCACATTTTCAAATACAACATTGTAAATTGTGATGAATGATGTAAAGAAAAATACCATCTACAAACAGTTGCATATGCAAAGCAAAATTTAACTTGAGGCTGTCAATGGAAGCCTCTCAAAAGCATTGATTTTGAAGCTGAGACTGGAAGGACAACTGAAGAATAGGAGAAGACAGTGAGGGGGAGGGCGCTGGTGTAGTGTTTCAACAGAATAAATAACATATCCCAAGTCCTGGTATTATAAAAATATAAAGAGTTTGCTTTCCTGAGCACTTTTCCCCAATCTTTGTTTTACACAGGCCAAGATAGATTTTTATATTTTATATTTTTTTCAAGAAAATGTGTCAAATTTTTAGGCAGAGAAAGAAAAGATGAAAATATTTAAAAGAACCAAAAATACTTAAAAAAACATGGTAGGTTGCAAAATTGCTTTGCACTGTACTAAGATTTCTAATACTTAAAAAACTAGTAACAAAAACTATCATTTTCAAATAAATTTCCATCAAAAAAGTCACCTTGAATCAAATTTTATCCCACCAGATTGAACGTGTTCAATTCTACCTTGGCAGTCAGGAAAAGCTGGCAGGTAGAGGGAGCCATACAGGTAAAAAATAAAGGAGTAAGATGGTGTGTCTTGTTCTCAGAACTACAAAGAACTTGGAGATGCTTGGGGAGGTGTGGGGAGGAGAATCTCTCAGGAAGAAAGAGAAGACGGTGCAGCAGGAGCCACACTGCAGAGGAAATTATAAGTCATACTAACAGTTTTATTCTTTAGGTAATGGAAAACTATCAAAAATTTTCAAGTGGACATTTGCATTTCAGAAAACTCTTTTAAGAGTACTAAAAGCTGAGAGAAACACAAAAATCAGAAAAAATAAAAGTAGGCAGTCCAACATGCTAGCATTTAAAATACTCTGTTAATTGATTTAATTAGTAAACTCATAATGTTATTAATAGCAAAATGAAGTATGATGAGAGAAAAATAAAAATGTGACTATTGCCTTAATATCAAGTATATTTTATTTATTGTAATTTTTGAAAGGTAATCAACATGACTCTATATGGTGGCATCAAAGAATTTGATGAACTAACACATGTAAAAACATCCAGCATATTCCTGGAATATAATAGATGCTCAATAAATGTTATATCACTTCACTTAATAAATTTTATTACCAATCATGTCCCAAATTGTAGTATTATTTAAACACTCTGGAGACACTCATCATTCCAAGAGGTCAAAGCAATAAGTTCAAGGGTAAAACATTTTACTTTTAATTTGTAATTTGAAATTTACCAGTATTTATGGCACTGAATATTTATGTGGTTAGTGATAATATGGCAAGAGTCACCATTATTATCAATCCATTGAGACTCTCTGTTCTAGACCTCAAAATAATTACTTAATGTTATTTTGGGAAAACATTCAAATAATGGCATTTTCTGAACTGAATCCCCTGTTTAAAAAATTAACCTCGAGACTGATGTAAAAGAAGCTGGAGTGGGAGGTAAAGAAAACATGTGTGGTGTGTCCAGTGCTCTCAGAGTTGTTAATGCCCCTCACTTCACTCCAGCAACGTCTATATAAGCTGTCCCTGTGCATACCCGTGCACTTTCCTCTGGATGTGGGTGAAGTAAAAGAGCTTAGGCTTTGGAGTCTGACACTTCTGGGTTTCAGTCACATTGTTTCCTCTATCTGTACCCTGTTTCCAGGGAGAAAACCTTATCTTAGTCATCATTATATCTCCAGCATCTAGCAGATCAAAGAATTCAGAAGAGAAGGTTAATCAAAATTTTAGAATGTAACAACCCCGAGCTCATTTTTAGAAAAGAGTTCAGTGTATTCTCATTTATAATTCCACAAATAATTAAGAATTCATTTTTAAAAGATTTTATTTATTTACTCTTAGAGAGAGGGGCAGGGAGGGAGTAAGATAGGGAAAGAAACATCAATGTGTGAGAGAAACATCGATAGGTTACCTTTTGTATGTCCCCAGTTGGGGACCTGGCCCACAACCCAGGCATGCGCCTGCCTGGGAATCGAACTAGTAACATTTTGGTTTGCAAGATGATAACCAATTAACTGAAACACACTCATCAGGGCAGGAATTCATTTTTAGATGTGTCAGAGATAGCTTTAAGGAGGAACTACTGTTGATTAAACTGATCCAGAAAGAGAATGAAGTCAAATGAACAATGACACCTGACTTTATACTTCCCACATTATCAAGAAATAAAATGGGAGAAATAATTTCTTACAAAGATATGACAGCAACTGCTAGTTGTCCCCCAATACCCTTTTTCTCATTTTCTACCACAATAGCACTTCCCGTTTTTAGCTAGCCATGTGTTTCCCTGTTACAGCAATCATTTCCTTGTTTTCCTCTTATTTAATTGTAGCCACATGATTAAGTTCGGGTCAGGAGAATGTGAGAGAAACTGATGTGTGCAACTTCTAAGCTATGTCCTTAAATGGAAGGAATATGACCTTTCTCCTGCTTTCTCCGCCCATCCTCCTGGAATGCAGATGTAATGGGGCTCCATCCTGGACCATGAGGATGAGGTCAATGTCATCTATGCTGTGGATGATAGAACGACTAAACAGCAGGAGCCTGGGTCCAGTTCTGGAGCCGAGCAGTCATGCCAGTCCCATACTACTTACTTTCTCACATGGTCAGGCAAGAGAAACATAAGCTTCTATGTTGTATAAGCCGCTGTTGTACGTGGCCCCCACTCCATGCCACTGAACACGAATGCTCGTTAACTTGGATGGAACCCATGATGGCAGTGTTCTTGTGGACTAGCGCATGCTCTCTTCCAGTTGCAGGATTTCCTTCCTCCTAATACGATGGAAGCGAGGGAAGTAGTCATTGCAAATCAGAAATCAGTTCACATCTTCAACTGGGCAAGATGACTGTTAGAAGTAATTCTAAGTTAACTGAGACATTTATCTTCAAACACTGTAATGTAACTTTAGCCAAATGGATTTTTTTTTCTTCTCAGTGTGACAAAAACAAAATATACATATCGCCTGGCTCTTCCTACTTGGAAAATAATGAGATCAAAAAAGATAGCCACATCTCCCCCCTCCCTCACACCCTCCTTCCCTTCCTTCTTTCTCTCATTCCTTCCTTCCTTCCTTTTCTTCTTTCTTCTACTTTTTCTTATTTTAAATCTATAGAAGATTCATGACTTTCTGAAGTAAGTTGGCTCATGTCAGAACAAATTTCAAGCCAGGAAAAAAGTGTTAAATAAGACACTTTGCAAATGCCTAGGGGTTAGAATTCACATCCAATGTCCCACATCATGTAGGATTGCCTTTACATGTTCTTTGAATTCTACTTCAGATTCTGCTCTAGGCCCTGTATATATTAAACTTTTTGGTAGAAATAAAACTCAATTGCATGCTTACATTTCTAATTTTTGAGCATTTTCCCTGCTATTTTAAAAGGTATGAATTTTGAAAAATTTAATAAAATAACTCCCAGTCATATCTCCGTATTACTATATTGGAGCAACCTGCAACCTATGGGCTGTGTGAACTTAAGTAATTCACTTAACCTTGCTTAACCTTGGTTTTTCCACCTATAAATGTGGGGGCAGTAATTGTACTCAGGACTCTGACATGAAACACTGATGAAGCACTTAGCAGAATCCCTGGCACATTATAGGAGCTAAGTAAATAAGTATCAGTTGTTATTCAAATTGCTACTATGACAATTATTTGCCACAGATACTTATAGTTTCTGTGTTCTAAAAATTGACCTCTTTCCTATAGGATGATGGTACTCCTTGACTGATACCTGTATAGCATCTGCTCTAGTTATTTAGTACAAATGAGTTTATGCTGAGAAATCTGTATGTTGAAAAGTGGCTGAAGTGAGTTGAAAATGAGCTATATCTACAAAATAAAATGCACTAATGGTGCAAAGTGCACTTCTTAATCAACTCTTTATTTTACCTCCTTGAAATTCACACCAAATCCATGTGGGTCTTTTATATTCATAAGATATAATTACTACTCCATTAACTTTGCATGATTCTAAAAGACCATACAAGGAATATTTCAATTCCATCTGGTTTTGCACAATAAAGATAGGGTAAATGTTTACATATATGTATGTACATTTATATAATGTGTGAGTGTGTGTGTATACCATGTAGTAAAATAAAGTTTTCTAATAAATACTATGACTTGAGAGAACAAGAATATTCATCCTTTTACCACTAACAGCTATGAGCTCAAAATAACATTGGGAAATTACAGAATGATAAAATTTACTGGAACAGCATATTTTAAAGTTATGTGCCAAATAAAAATAAGAAGATGATGTAAGGCAGAAAGACATGTTTGTGAAACAGACATTGTCACACAACACGTTTAATGACTGCATGCTTTTAAATCACCGCTGGGGCCAAAGGAGATCTCAGATGTAATTCAAGGGTTAGGAATTGTTTTCAACCAGGTAATGATTCTTTCATCTTCATTTTTGTGCCTATAAAATGTATATTATATAGTATTTACTCTGCATATTATCCATATCCATTTAATACTCTCCAAATCCCCAACTCTCAGATGCTTCCCACTCCGTCCAAGGCAAACCAAGGAAAGAATAGATTTTCTTAATGGGAAAAAATAAAAAATAAAACTGAAGCATGTACCCTGATTATTCCTTTTAAAGTACTGAACTACAGCCAGTTTTGCTTAATTTCTTTTCAAATCATTTGTATTTGAGTATGGCTAACACATGATACTTACAATATAAAAAGACTTAAGATACCAGCTTTTAATAATCCATAGGTGGCTCTATGCAAAGCAGATGTTCTATTATACTTTCCAGATGCTAGCTGCAAGCATAATTAATTAAAGACAGGGTTTACATATCATTTTAGTACATTTCAGTACATAGTTAAAACTATGTTGGAGAAAAGGGAGAATGAGTGAAAGCCAGGACTACTTAACTGCAAGGAGAATTGCCAAGAAAGATTAAGTTCACATATGTTATGCCAACAATGGGCAGAACTAAAAAGCAATTGTAACCAAACTTAGAAGTGCTTGTTTGGTGCACTGTGACAATGCCAAGAATTATTAAATACTTTGTTCACAACTTTGCACGCTGGATGCCTTGGGTGAGGTTGTAACAGTTATTAGTTATCCCCCAAATCTTTAGACAACCTAAAAAGGCAATCTCCACTTAGGAATACAATAATCTGATAAAACTCAGATCGAGTCATTTTTATCCAATTTTCTATAGAAGATAAGTTTTAGATTTCAAACAATACTTATTTTTTCCCCCCTGTGGTCACTTTAGCCTTTCAATGTATTGCACGCTAATCAGGCTCTTTTATTGAGTACTGTCTTGTCTTTTGTGTTCTCTCCAAATTATCTCCAATATGTAATTCAGCTCAATGAGCTCTGAGTACCTGTTATGGTCAAAGGCCTACAAGGGGGGAGATAGGTACAAACCCCCAGGGTTTCCTCCTCCGAGGCAGAGTCTTCTTTCAGAGACGCTCGAAGCACCGTCAGGACATTCAGTTCCCAGCCCATCGACAGCACTGGTTCTGTGCCCTAAGCAAACTTTAGGTTGTCTGTCACACTGAGTTTACCTGAGTTGTCACAACCCCTCTTTCACTCGGTGCCCAGTAACATTTTCTCAAGGCAGAGAACACAGATAAGTCGGTAATAAAAGTTAAAAAAAAAAAAGAACACCTCCTTCCGATCAACCAAGTGGATCTGTGTGAATCACTCATTGTTTGCGAAGTGTCTTGTTAGTTCCTTAGAAACAAAATTGAAGTAATCAGAAATAGAAAATCAAAATTTGTGAAGTGACTAATCTGGATTTTCTGGATTTTATCCTTGAGGTTCCTTGGGAATATGCTATACTTTTTTCCTAAACTGAAATAGAGGGAGGGGAGCCCAATTATTTTTATTCTAAGCATGATTTACAGAGATTTCCATTTATTTTTCTTGGTTCATTTTTTTGGGGGGGTGGGTAGGCATAGATCTCTTCTTGTATACTTCATTTGTAAACCAAGGCTCATATTACTTATGATGTAGCCTGCTATTTTAAAATTTAAGTATATATTACAAATGTTCTACTTGAATAAATGCATTGCTTTAACATTTTTTATTTATAGTATTCCATTGTATAACAGTATATAATTTCTTTAACCAATTCCTAGATGGTACACTTAGGCCTTATCCACATTTATATTATTAAAAAGCATGTTGTATATATGTTTACATAAATTTTCACATATGATTGTTATTTCTTTAAAATGAATTCCCAAAAGTGGAAGGTCAGAAGGCATATGTACTTCTTAGTCCTTTGTTTCATTTTGTCAGAATTGCTCCAGAAGGCTCTAATTTATAATCTCAAAAGCAGTATTTCCCTTTTGTTCTATTGTTTTCCAATTCATTTTGATCATTTAAATTGTGTAATAATTGAACAAGATCTCATTGTTTAATATATAATTTACTTGGTTAATTTCAAATGTGTCTGTGTATATAAAAATTGAAAACTTACTTTGGATTGTCTAATTAATGTTGAACTTTATAAAATTGTTAGTATTTAATAGTTTTTGAATTAAGAACAAAACTTTCATGCAGTTCAACCTATAAAACTCATAACTTGTATTTTGAACACACTGTTTCATACAATCAGTAACCTGAAAACTTTTACATTTAATTCAGTGGGATTTAAATAGTCATACAATTGACTTACTGACTTTAAAATGACTTTTCATTTTTAAAAATAGCAAGAGACAGAAAGATGGAACAAAACACATAAAAAGTAGGAGTTCTGGCCAAGATGGAGGCATACGTAGAAACCCTTCGCTTTCTCACACAACTAAAATGGGGAAACAACCCATCTAAAATCAATAAACAACCAGAAGTGCCAGAAAAATCAAACTGCATGGAACTCTGACAGCCACAGAATTAAAGAAACAGTCAAACAGAACAATTAGACCAGTAAGGCAAGGACAGAGAGAAACTGCATCGAGGTGGAGGACCAGGAGGGTGGGGCTGGCTGCTAAACTCGGCAGGCTGCGCAGGAGGGGCTGGCTTAAGGGGAAACTGAGACTTAGAGTTGACTATGGACTATGGCAATTACCACAGTGGGAGAAACTACCAGTCTCACATGAAAGTTTGTTGAAAAGCGGGCTACAGACAAGCAGGCAGGTTGCACTGTTCCCTCTCTGACCCCTCACCCACAGGCAGTGCAGCAACGAGGGTTGCCCTGCCTGGGTGAATACCTAAGGCCCCACCCCCTTACAACTTAACAGGTGCACCGAGACAAAGAAATATGACCCAAATGAAAGAACAGAGCAAAGCTTCAGATAGAGAGCTAAGCAAGGAGGATGTAGCCAACCTATCTGATGGAGAATTTAAAGCCCTAGTAATCAAAATGCTCACAGAACTGATTGAGCTTGGTTGAAAAATGAAAGAACAAATGAAAGATACCCAAAATGAAACCAAGCAAAATATTCAGGGAACCACAGTGACAGGAAGGAAACCAGGACTCAAAGCAACGATTTGGAACAAAAGGAAGAAATAAACATCCGCTGGAACAGAATGAAGAAATAAGGGACTGCCAGCCAAGATGGAGGCATAGATAGACACGCTGTGCCTCCTCACACAACCAGGAGAAGGATAACAACAATTTAAAAACAAAAAACAACAAGAATGGACAGGAAATCGAACTGTATGGAAGTCCAACAACCAAGGAGTTAAAGAAGAAACATTCAACCAGACCTGTAGGAGGGCAGAGATGAGCAGCCAGTGGGAGAGGACTCGCGGCAAGGCTACAGCTGGCAGACCCATTGGGCAGCTGGTGGAGTGGGTGGTCCCACATTCGTGTGTGGATAAAGGAACAACTGGTGAGCGAAACAGACCGCACAACCCAGGATCCCAGCGTGGGGAAATAAAGCCTCAAACCACCGATTGAAAACACTTGTGGGGATTGAGGCACCAGCGGGAGGAAATCCCAGCCTCACAAGAGAGTTCATTGGAGAGACCCACAGAGTCCTAGAATGTGCACAAGCCCACCTGAGTGGGAATCAGCATCAGAAAGGCCCAATTTGCTTGTGGGTAGTGGAAGAAGTGACTGAAATCCAACAGAGAGTGGAGCAAGTGCCATTGTTCCCTCTCGGACCCCTTCCCCACATACAGAGTCATAACACAGCAATGTGAGATACCCCACCCTGGTGAACACCTAAGGCTCTACCCCTTACTATGCAACAGGCACGCTGAGACCAAAAAAAAAAAAAAAAAAAAAAAAAAAAAAAAAAAAAAAAAAAAAAAAAAAAAAAAAAAAAAAAAAAAAAAAAAAAAAAAAAAAAAAAAAAAAAAAAAAAAAAAAAAAAAAAAAAAAAAAAAAAAAAAAAAAAAAAAAAAAAAAAAAAAAAAAAAAAAAAAAAAAAAAAA